>WAAB01025772.1:0-13723 GCA_013389865.1 Piaya cayana | reverse complement strand
TATCTTATATTTACATTCTACCTTACAGTTTCCACAACTGTAATTTCACTGTATTTCACAAAATCAGCTGTATTTCACAGAATTACCTTCAAACACAGTGGAAAGCTTGTGGAGTGGGAAAGTGATTTGCTTAGGGTGACAGAATGAAAACATTCCTAGATCAGTTGGTAGCATCTGCCACTAATAGAGAATTACGGAGCTAATTTCCACAAGGACAGATTACTTCCTAATTGTCCATTTTAAGGGTTCTTCTTTATGGTTGGCATTTATATTGTGCTAGTTCCTACAGATGAAACTGTACTGCATGCTGAGCAGACACACAAGAAATAACTAGTGGCAAAAATAACAAATAATCAAAGCAAAAGTGTTCAGATCTACAGTATACTTTCTGTTGCAATTATTTTTCCTGTAAAGTATGAATCAAGCTAGTCCAATGACAGCTAGTATACTGCAATTCTCTGCAGCTTTTTATTAAATGCTGTACTAAAGCCTTGGTCACACGAGCTTTTTAAGAGCTTCTTTTTTTCCCACAGTGTCTTAAATAATGTGTGAATTATTTTAAAATAAAATACCACTTTCTCTTTTTTCAGTCAAAATTTCAAAGAAACAGGAGAAATAACCACTGTCCATCAGATAAAGAGTATTTCATGCTTAAATCTCATATCAGATTATTTTTCCTCTTACTACACTTTCTTTACAAAAATCTATCAAAGGGAAAATTTTTTGTTACTCTCTGTGGAAATGAATGCTTGTTTGCCGTCCCTGTTATTTATGATCTTGTTCTGATTCAGGAGAAAATGATGGAGCAAACTCAATAAATTGTCAGCTAATTACATAATCACACAAATAACTATAAAAAGTAAGAAACAGGAAGCATAAGGGTAAAGAGTTGTGTACACTTTGATGCATTAGACCAAAAAAAGTATTTTTGCCTATGCCATACAGCAATACTCAAGTGTGTCTTCAGGCTGCCCCTATTAAACTGTGAAATGAGAGAGGGATAGAAGGAACGGCTGAGAGAGCTGGGGTTGTTTAGCCTGGAGAAGAGGAGGCTGAGAGAGGACCTCATTGCTCTCTATAACTACCTGAAAGGAGGTTGTAGAGAGGAGGGAGNCTAAGTATCTGGCTTGTATCAAAAACTGTGTGACCAGCAGGACTAGGAAAGTGACCATGACCCTGTACTCAGTGCTGGTGAGGCCACACCTCAAATACTGTGCTGGAAAAACACTGAAGGGCTGGAGCATGTCCAGAGAAGGGCAACAGAGCTGGGAAAGGTTTCAGAGCATGGCATCTATGAGGAATGACCGAGGTAATTGGGGTTGTTTAGCCTGGAGAAAAGGAGGCTCTCTGATCTGTGTTTAGAGAAGTTGTTGAAGCCCCATCACTGGAGTTGTTGAAGCCCAGGCTGGATGAGGTTATGAGCAACCTGATCCAGTGGAAGGTGTCTCAGCCCATGGCAGGAGGGTTGGAACTGGGTGAGACCCTTAAAACCCAAACAATTCTCTGATTCTATGACTCCAAGATATCCTGAAGCAGGCTATGTGTCAAACTCATTGCGTCTAATAGTCACTGGTGGGAGCATGAATATGTCTGATGCTCTTTGGAATCATATCTTTAGCATGCAGCTTTCTTGAAGGATCAAATTGTACAATGTAACTTTGTGTTGAATGAGAAAGGGTACTGTTTTCTTTGGTTTCATCTTGTTGCCTCAGTATGTAGAACTTAAGGCTGGAAAAAGCCAGCTAGTTGGTCTTTATGTTGAGTGTCCTGCTATTGGAGGAGACCATAAGAGTGTTTTAGTACACCGGAAAACACGGAAATTCAGTCTGATGTGTCCCCACATGCCACAACCAGCAAAACATTTTCCAGCACTGTAAATAAGGCCCTTAAATCAATGTCAGATGGCTCTTTTTAAAGATGAGAGTCCTAATCTTTATCAGTCCTGCTTCATGTATAAGTTTTCCCCTGCCCCAATCATTCTTGTAAGCTTTATCTATACTTTTCACGTTCTGCTGTATCCTTACTGAGAAAGATATTTAGAGTTTCCTGTACTGTTAAAGAAACAGCTGTACCTGGAATGTATATATCCCTAATAGTTCCCCACAATTATTTGATACCGTGCTGATATTTTGTTGTCAACTGTCCAAAATTGTCCCAAAAATCACTTTATTAAGTATGAAAAAATCTTCAGGATGTATCTATGCCAAGTAATCAGAAGGTTCCCAGCCAGTCACTGGGCCCAGTGACTGCTTTGGTCCTGTGCCCTTCTCCCAGACTTGACCCAGGTAAACATGGATTTCCACAAGGGAGCTACAGCCCCACATCGACTTACAGAAGTTAGGTACCATGACTACATGGTGGGCCTTGAAGCACACTCACCTTCTAGCCACAGCCTTCCAGCTTATCATTAAGAGTACAGACATAAAGATAGCAGTGTCTTCATGTTTGCGTGCATGTGTGTATACACACACACACACACACAGAGAATCACAGAATCACTATGTTGAAAAAGACCCCCAGGATCATCGAATCCAACCATTCCTATCAACCAGTAAACCATGCCCCTCAGCACCTCATCCACCTGTCTTTTAAATGTCACCTCCCTGGGCTGCCTGTTCCGGTGTCCAATGACCCTTTCCATTAAAATTTTTTTTCTGATGTCTAGAAACACACACATATATAAACACACACACACATATGTAAAATTTACATTTTCCTTTTCACAAGAAGTGAGTTTGTGTACTGTAATTGTCAATTCATCCATTAGCTTCTTCTTGATAACATTTAAATGTTTAACTTGATTGAGTACAGCCAAATTTGACACAGGGGGAGTGATCTCAGAAAATATCTGCATTTTGTAGTTGGCTTTGGGTAGACACTTAAAATGAGCCTCTGCTTTCATAGGCTTTTTCATTTTAAACTCACATTAGGACTGAAAACATTCCTTCCCTCCCAGCATTTGAACTAGCAATGAACTAAATTGGGGAACAAAGCCAATGGAAAAAGAAAAATTCATGAACAAAAAATAGACAAAAATACATCGGTGCTTAAATAAGCACTTGTGAAAAAGGTAGTAGCAAGGAAGAAGGTCTTGCCTCTTCTAGTCTAAGGTCCACCTGATGCTATTCAGAAAGGTTTCTTAAGGACAGCCCCAGGAAAACACTCCAGCCCAAACTCAGCAGTGAACTGCTCTGCTTCACCTGTAAAGGTCACAGTCATTAGGGACATACCCAGTGGCTTCTCCTGCAGAGCTCTGGTGGTTGATGACACAGAGAGCAGCTGTGATGTAGGGTGTGAGGGAGGAGATTATGAAATGGGTAGAGGAGAATACAGAGACACAGGACAAAATTCGATAGGAAAACAGTCTTTGCCAGTTCTGCTGCTGTTGCAGCAGCATGTTGCCTCTCTACTTAGGCCCTTCTACAACCAAAGACGTATGGGGAAAGAAAACAGACAAGAAAATTATTCTTCAATATGCCGTAATTATCTGTTTTCCCATTATTCTGTTATGCATTGTGGCTTTTTTATCTGTCTGTCTGATACTGTATAAAATATATGCATCTGTGCTTCCCAAGATCACCCTTAGACTCCACTGAGATAAATATTATCCCACATCAGCAAAGACATTTTCTGTCTCTCTTGGAACCAGATATCTCTCATTAATTTCTATACTTAAGGGGGATTTAAGTGAAACTATTGAGAAGACTTATTATTTTAAGTACAATGACCTTTAATAAATCTAATTTTTAAATAAACACAGCAAAAGCAGATCCATAAAAAGACAATTTTTTTTTGTGTGAGACAAGGCAGAAAAAGCAGTATGGCTTTGTCTATCATCAGGGAGGTGGTTGATTTGCCTTCCCTGGGGGTGTTCAAGGCACGAGTAGACGAGGTCCTGAGGGACATGGTTTAGTGTTTGATGGGAATGGTTGGACTCGATGATCCGATGGGTCTCTTCCAACCCGGTGATTCTGTGATTCTGTCTATTTACTATGTTTATGTGCAATTGCAAAGCACATGACAATGCAGGAGACCCACCTGTATGTTGCTTATAAGAGGAATTGTAGAAGAGAAGGTTAATAAATTAGTTCAATTAAAGCTGTGTGCAGTAGTAATGGTCTCAAAACAATGTGTTTTGAGGAGCCCTATATGAATATTTTCTACATTGTTCATCAAATGGTGGCCCTATGTTTTGATAAAGCAGTTTCATAAAATCTTCTATATGTCTTTTATATTGGTTCAGTTTGAGTCTGGTTTGCTGTTTGTTGGTTTTGAGCAGCCTGTTATTCTGGTAACTAGAATAGATTTAAGAATGATAACATTTTTCCTGCCATTAAAATTGATCTATTTGCAGCAAAAACATCTCCTAGAAATTGTTTTCTAGTAAGTTTAGATTAATATGTAAAATGGGAGGACTTTTCTCTACTACTTTGACACTGAGCATCAAGCTTTGATTAAATCTATATAGATATCTGCATGCAATAGTTTGGAAAGGGCAGATGGTTTGTGTGGCTTGTCCTTGGATGAATCGAGTAGCTGTCCCTGAAGAGAGAGACAGCTCACTCCTGTTTCTCTGTGCTAAGCAAATTCTCTGTCTGCCACATTCTTGTCATGAGCAAAGTAATGTTGATGTTAGTTGTTAACACAGTAGCTGATCTCAAGATGTCATATAGAAGGTGGGAAATTTCTTCTTACAAAAGTGGTGACAACCTTATATTGATCTAATCCAAGTACCTTCGGTCTCTGCAATTATAATGCAGCATAGGCAACTGGATCCATTAACGATCCAAGAGTTCTCAGATACCCTTGAAAAAACAAGAATTTAAGATTTCATGCCCTGTTGCCATATGACTTTTGAACAGGCTTAGTTTCAGTTGCATAAATATGAGAAGGTTGAATTAGCAAAAAATCTTACATAAGGCAAGATGAATGAGGAATTAATAGAGGCAGCTCATCACAGCCAACTATCTGAAAGACTGCATAATTTATGTTATCTTGTAAATTTAAGTAAATAGCACAGAATCTGTGGGGATTGAAGCTCCAAGGCTAAGCTGGGAAATGTCTTACATTTGAATTGTTTCACTATTCCCAGTACCTCTCAACCTAACTGTGGCAGGTTTTAGGAGATCAGAGGGTCTGTCAGGACAGGAACACAGTAATAATAAAAGATGGTGATTACCTCTGTATGATCTGGATAAATCTTTCTTTGGAGTGTGATGCTGAGACCATATTTTTAACCATAATGTTAATGACCACAGCAAATGGCAGCTAGTGAGGAAATGCACAACTGGTCATCCTGATCTGCATGCAAGTCCTGGTTCAAAGCAGTGTTGTCCAAGAGGTACTTTGTCCCAGTGACTATAAGGCACATTGCTGCATGAACAGCAAAAATAAACAAAGCAAAACCAAAAGAAAACAATACAAAAATCCTTACACAACGTCATGGCATTTTGATTTCCAGCACTAACAAATCAAAAACTAAAACATGAGTCTTTCTTACAAGAATTTAAAAGGGACAGCAAAAGGGTATTCATGTACACAAATGATTTGTTTAAAAATATCATCTTGACATCTCAGAGGAAATACACATAGTACCTTAAAAATATCCCATTCCAAAAAAACACGCTGCCCATCATTAGTCAGGGAGGAAGTTGGTTGCACAGTGTTGACTTTTAGAGTATCCCTATGGAAAGGCCTTGAATCACGCTAGGGATATGTTCTTTTTAAAGAAATAAAAACATATGATGGTGTGGAAAGTGGCTGCTTGTGAAAGGTATCTGAGGTCTTTATATTAATCTGTGTTGACTCTGTGAAGTCCGACAAGGGCTTTGACCTTTGTACAAGGGATCAAAAGAAGAGTGAACATACAACAACGAATTCCAGCTGGAAGGGCTGGCAGCAAAAAGGAGAGAGATTGAAGGGAGGGCATTTAGTTGGTATAATGTGAAGGTAGGAGAAATTTTGCAGTTACACAGCATACTAGAGATTGACAAATGATAACGTTTTTAGTTGAAGGAAAATGGAAGGATGTGTTTAGTTATTAATAGATAGGTTGAAAATAAGATGTCTGCCCCTTAAACACAGCCTGCTCCAGATTACAAAATCCTGTCTCTCAAAATGTCTAATAATGATGGCTATTACCACTGGATCCACTAACTCTCCTCTCTGACTGTTTCAGTCACATGTATTCAAGCCCTTTCCGGAGAACATAGACGTGCTAAGAATCAGCACACCTATATATTAAGATTTTCTTCTTAATATTCACAATATGAAACTGGGGTGCATATTGCTATGCACATTTTATAGATGATGAGTAACATTAAACTGGAGAGAGAGGCCAGGCAATTTAAATGATTAATAGCAGAGGAAGTCTTCATCTGTGAGGGGGGTTGTAGTTTAACTAGAAAAGGAAAAAATAAGCAGAACATCACCTCCAGACTGTGGAGCTGCTGCTTTAGGTAACAGGATGAAGAAACTTGTTTCTCAAGAGCTTTACAGAATATGCAAGCTCTGATTTAGTTTGTGGATTATGTGGCCTCACAAGCTGAAAATGAAACAAAGGAAGATTCTGATAACTGTTTCATCTGTTAATAATACTTTCCAGTACTGCAAGAGCACATTTTAACTGGATAGAGTAAGGTTAGATTGTGTCCTTGAACCAATGCAGGGGTAGAATTCAATTGCACAGGAGTAGACATCTGCATTATCTGACCTTGGCATCTATTACCCCCCCAGTGTCATTAAAGAGATACAAGTCCTATAAGGCATTCTGTTTATTTTATCCTAAACTAGATGTTTTCATTGGAGAAGGGGTGTGCAAAGGAGTCTTTCAACCTGGGCATGTACTCTAATATGATGGGTTGACCCTGTCTGTTTGCCAGGTGCTCACCAAAGCTCCTCTATCATTCCTGTTCCTCAGCTGAAGAGGAAGGAGAAAATATTAAAAACATTTGTGTGTCAAGATAAGGACAGAGAGAGATCGTTCACCAAGTGCCATCATGGGTGTAACAGACACAGCTCAGGGAAATTAATTTAATTTATTGCCAATCAAAATCAGAGTATGGTAATGAGAAAATTAAAATTAAATCTTAAATCTTTAGGCTGGACATTAGGAGAATATTTTTCAAAGAAAGGGTCATTGGGCACTGGCACAGGCTGCCCAGAGAGATGGTTGATTCACCTTCCCTGGAGGTGTTTAAGGCGTGGGTGGGCAAGGTGTTAAGGGGTATGGTTTAGTGTTTGATAGGAATGGTTGGGTTCGATGATCTGGTGGGTCTCTTCCAATCTGGTTGTTCTATGATTCTGTAATTCTATGAAAACACCTTCTCCCTACCTCTCCCTTCCTCCTGGGTTAAGCTTTACTCACAAGTTGTCTACCTCCTCCCCCCAGCAGCCCAGGGTGAAGAGGAATTGGAGTTGCGGTCAGTTAATCACATTTTGACTCTACTGCTCCTTCCTTCTCAAGGGGAGGACCCTTCACATTCTTCCCATGCTCCTGTGGGGTCTCTTCCATGGCATCCCTCCCATTGGACACAGTACTCCAAAAATTCTCCAATGTGCCTTTCTCGTGGGCTGCAGTTCTTCACAAATTGCTCCAGTGTGGGTCCCTTTGATGGGGTTCAGTCCTTCAGGAACAGAGAGCTCCAATGTAGGTGGTGGACAGGGTCACAATCATGCTGGCATGGACTAATCTCTTTCCATGGGTCCAAAGGTTCTTCCAAGAGCCTGGTCCAGTGTGAGCTTCCCACAGGGTCACAGCCTGTTTTGGGCATCCTCCTACTTGAGTGTGGGGCCCTCCCTGGGCTGCAGGTGGATAACTGCTTCAGTCAGACCTCCATGGGCTGCAGAGCACAACCTGCCTTGCTATAATCTGCATAATGGGCTTCAGGGCAATCTCAGCTCCAACCTCTGGAGCACCTCCTCCCCCTCCTTCTTCACTGTCCTTGGGGTCTGCAGAATTGTTTGTCTCATGCATGCTCACTCCTCTCTGTGGCTGCCATTGCACAGCAGTTTTTTCCCCCTTCTTAAATATAATACCACGGGGGCAATTCCACCATCACTGATGAGTGGCCAGCAGTGATTCTGTCTTGGAGCCAGCTGGCATTGGCTCTATTGGACACGGGTGAAGCTTCCAGCATCTTCTCACAGAAGCCACTCCTGTAGCCCCCCGCTACCAAAACCTTGCCACACAAACATAATACATCTGCTTCCCTTGAAAAGGCAGCTTAAGGAAATTTCACTTGATAAGCAACAAAAGGAAAGCAATTTTAATTTTCAGAATTGCATCTTCACTTCATAATTTTGCTTATCATATTAGTGTTAATGAAGCTCAGATCAAAATTCAGATGTCTTGAGTTTAAACACTGCTGTCTTATTGTTGTTCTATGATTGTCTGTCTGTAGGAATCCTTCACATTTTCCATGAACATGTCACTGAAAAATTATCCATTGTGGATTCCTGAGTCCATCTCACCTTTCACTTCATATTGCTACTCACTTTCTTATCTGATGAAGGAAAGGGGTATTGTTTTGTCAGTGATAATGAGATACATTTGGGCCATGTTGTGTAATTCTCACCTTCAGAAATGGATTCATGCTGCTGAAGTAAAGTACTAAATTGGAGTGTGTTTATAACGCAGAGACCTGTTTAGTCAAACTAAAGTCTGAGAAGGAAGATTCAGTCATTGTCACTGCATGTATGGTGTACTTATAATGGGTCCACTTGAAGTACAGGTATATTTGTACATTTGTCTTCATTAATTACACATTTGTAGCAGCTACCAGGTCAGCCTATTATGGGACTGTGGCAAATTCTGTACAGAAAAATTTGCTTAAGGATATTTAATACTCATTGTACCTACACTTGAGACTTATATCACATGGGACAGCTATCTCTGCAGTTAAAATAAACATGCTAGAATTAAAAGCTATTGTATTTCCTATTTTTCTTGTATTCAAGGAAGCCTTTATTTAGTAGGATGGTGAACTGGCATTTAGGAGGCTGAGGTTAAATCTTGTGTTTTTTACAGAGGATTCTCTGACTTTTCATAGGTTACTCATAGAATGGTTCAAGAAAAAAGAGATTTAGATGGTGCATTTTCTGTAAGACTAGTGTCATATTTAGCCATTGAGATGGTTTCCTAGAGGAGAGAAATAGTTGCATGGAGACTAGCAGTGTAGATAATGGGATTTCTCAGCAGGATACCCAAACCATCAATCTATAGGGGCCAAAACCACATTTGTTTGTCTTATATTTGGAGATTATAGTGTATTTAGAACTGCTCAGCCTTTCATCCTACGATTTTAGAGCAGCTGCTATCACTGGGCCTCCTGTAACTATTACAGTGAAAATAACCAAAATGATGCTAATGGTAACTTAGCGAAATCCAGATATCTACTTTCTTTTACTCTGTCCTCAGAAAGTTTTAACATTAGATAATGAAGATGAAATTTCTATTACACATTGCAATGGGGTACAGTGCTACTTCCTTCACATTTCATGCCAATTACATGTCTCAGACTCCCTCATACACTGGCTGTAAACCAGTAGTAACTGGTCAGGGAGAGAAAATAACACCCAAACTCCCACCCTCAAAAAAAGAAGCAGGAGAGTCTGTAAAAGAGAAAACCTTAGCTACTTCATTTAACTGTGGGATTAGAAGCACACTTATGCCCTGTGGCAGGGAAATAGAAGTACTGTCCATTCTGTTCTCCTCTTAATAACAGATAATGCAATAATAAATACACAATAGTAATAATAACATCAAGAATACATGTCTGAGTGAGAATGAACAGTTTGAATAACACAACTTCATTAGTGCAGCCTTATTCAGCGAGGTTCTAAACACTCTCTTCTCTCACCTGCTTCATCTTGGAAGTTCAAGGCCCATTGACAGACACATATTTAAAATGAATCATTTCATTCTAAAATACTCTAAGAACTTCAGTGAAAGTAATTATGCCGGCTGCTTGAAGATAAATTCAATAAGAGGCATGTTAGCATGTTCACTTTAGGCCAATTTTCTTTCTTTTTATTTTCTTAATTATTTTTAAGAAGGGAAGTATTCTACAATATGCAGTAAGTTGATAAAGGCAACCAGGGCATTCGTTGCAGGGCATTAAGCAAAACACAGAGCTGTAAGCCTTTTCATCCACTCATCTGTCTCTACTGAAAAATGAGATAACAATAAAGTAAAAGTAAAACAATAAAAGTTATTAACAGATTTATCTTTTTTGAAAGGTGAGTACCTTGATTTCCTCTTACAGTAATTGCAGTCATGGCTCCACTGCACACTGTATTTCTTGTGTAGGAGAAAAAGGGAGGGGGGTAATTTGAAGGTTACCATGAATATATAGTGTGCAGCATATCTTGGGTGCTGTTTGTAAAGTTACATTGGTTGTGGAATGTTGGGTTGTATTGCCTTTAGTGATTATAGTGTTCACTTACAAAGTACAGTGAAAATTTGTTAGTAAGAGCAAAAAAATACAGTATGTGTTTTTAGGTTATATCCCATGACCTAATGGAGATAGCTTTCATGCTATAAAAACTGCTTTAAAACCAGAAGCAATGCCAGAAAAGATTTTTTGTGATGTGTAATTACAGAGAGCCATTAAAAAAGGTGATTCGGATAATATAGGTAGAGAAAAACAAGGTAGTTGTTTTTTCCTTTTATCACATAGAAAACAGATCCTGTCTTGAGCTGCAGTGAAAACTGAAGTTTGAAATTTTCAATTTTCAAGCGAAAATCTAGTCTAGTCATCTGAAAAAAATTTGGTTTAATAATTTGATATTTTTGTTCCAGTCTGAGATTTAATGTTTGTTCCTCTAAATTAATTTACACATGAAAGCAAAAATTTGGATTGAATTGAAAAGAAGCTTTTGTTTTTCAGCTGCTCACACATAACATTTTGAGAAACAAGATATTTTTCTCATTATTTTTACAAAGTGGGAAATGTCTCTATATCAGTTTTTTACTGTAAGCATAGAGTTTTCCACGAATCAGCACCTAAAAGTGAAAAAATATTCTTTGAAAACTGTTTTGCTAACCAAAGTACGCAGGATGGACATAGGGAATATCTTTGGCCATCAGGAAGGGTAACAAGTTCTTTTCTTGACATAAACTAATACATAATCCGCTGTGAAGTGCTAGCCCACAAAGTAGTTTTACTAGCTGACTTCTACCGGTTTCTAATGCAAATAAAAGAGTATTAGCATTGAGTTTAATGTGAAGGGAGGACAACTGGCTAAGCAAGCATTTAGCCCACTAATGGTCACCACTGAATGTTGGAAACAAAACCAATCACCCCCGTCAAAGTGCATAATGATTATTCGCATCTATGCTATGCCTTTAAGTTCAATAAATATAAGGACTCCTCTAACCTTGCACAGTTAATTTTTGTAGGATTCATATATCTGGCAGTTAAATATATGCAAAAAGTCCTTTATATTTAGTGCAGTCTCCAGAAATCAAGTTGCTTTTTCTACTTACATAGTTCAACCTTTCAGAAGGTTCAACCATTCAGAATTTCTCTCCCTCTGCCTAAACTAAGCTCAGCTTTGTATGCTCACTCTTTCTTCTAGCCTGCTTCAATGTGTCACTGTCTCTAAGTGTCTCCTCTACCTGAGGGAAAACTATCCACTTACGGTATTGTAAGAGCTAACGTTAAAGATTATCCAGTTCCAAACCCCCAGCCATGGGCAGGGACACATTCCACTGGATCAGGCCTTGAACACCTCCAAGGATGCAACATCCATGACTTCTCCGGGCAACCCATGCCACTGCCTCACCACCCTCGCAGTAAACAATTTATTCCTAATGCCCCATCTAAATCTCCCCTCTTTCAGATTAAAACCGTTACCCCTCATCCTGTCCCTGCACACTCTGATAAAGAGTCCCTCCCCAGCTTTCTGACAGTCCCTTTTTAGTACTGGGAAGCTGCTAGAAGTTCTCCCTGAAGTCTTATTTGCTATAGGCTGAACAAGCCAAACTCTCTCAACCTGTCCTCATATGGAAGGTGCTCCAGCCCTCTGATCATCTTTGTGACCTCCTCTGGATGAGCTCTAATGGATCTATGTCCTTCCTATGCTGAGGACTCCAGAACTGAACACAGCGCTCCAGGGTGAGGCCTTGTGAGAGCAGAGTACAAGGGCAGAATCCCCCTCTTCGACCTGCTCATCACACTTGTTTCGATGCAGCCCAGGATACAGCTGGCGATATAAAGGACAACTGTGTGGATTTGATGCAGAAGTGGGCATTTAAAGGCTGCACATGCCACAGGCAAAATGCTCTGTAGCTTTACATTTTCTCATAGATTCCCCCAGCAATGGAGACTTCAGCCATGGGCTGCAAAAATACATCGGGTTCTATAGGTAGCCCAGGATTGTAAAGGGATGAGATATCTTATCACTGCATCCTTTCTTTTCTTGTCCTATCATCTTGGCATTAAGTGGAGACAGTGCCCATACAGGCGTTTAACCCACTCCCTGAAGTCCTACAAAGAATATGCATGGAGTACCAGAAAGATAAACAGCACAAGTAGTACATAATCATGTAATATTTCAAGTAGGCAAAGAAAGAGGGTTTTTTTCATCTACCCTTTGGCACTTTTTAATTTATCAGGAAATTCTTCAAGTTTTAAGTTCACTGTGGTTGGCATGTAATTACTGTACAGAATATAATAACTTATAATCACTTGCTGGTTTGTTCTGAACTATGGAATATTTTCTGCTGTTTACCAAAATCAAGTAAGAAAACAGTCTTTTAGGAAGTCTGTATAATAAACAATCTGTGTGTGAAAGCTAAGAAAAAGCTTTAATGCTTGGACTATCATCTTCCATGATATCGCACACAATTATATTGTACAGAAGCCAGAACTGGAGTTTGAACTTAAGCATTAACTTAAATGGTTATTAATCTCTTGGGTGCCATCTGGAAACCAATCTGAGGAGTGAGGACAAGAACATAAGTGCACCTATTGCACATCCAAGGGGCAAACCACAACCATTATTAGACTTATCCTCTTTGACCTTGTGCATAAAGATTTTAAATGGGCTTGAAATAAAAGAGAATGCAATATGATTTGCAAGAGTGAAATGAAAAAAAAGGTCTAGGAAAAACAAAGCAAAAAAACTAAACAACAAAAAGCCCCACAAAACCATCCAAAACCAAAACCACAAAAATCCAAATCCAATAAGACAACCTCCAACCAAATATTTTCTATTTAAAATTGAGCAATGACATTGTTAGGTTGGCATTTGTTTCTATCATTCCAAAGGTGGACACGGTTGTTATGGTGAGTCCTGGGTACACACAAGATACACTCATTTTCTGAACTGCAAGCCAAAGAAATGGTTTGGATTCAGTTGTTTTTCCATTAAGTAAAGTCAAAATATATTTTTATAAGTCTCATCATGTGATTCTGTATTTCAGAAACAATTTGCACAAAGTGTTGATGTTTTTTTAGCTTCATAGAAATAGAGGACACTGTAGAATTGTATATTACTCAAGATACTTTGGAATTAAGTATCCTGCAATAAATGTATGACAAGGCAGTACCAGGAAGATCTAGAAAGACATTGAAGTTAATGGTATTGCTTCCTTAGCTGATTTCTTGTGCTCATCAGTCTCTGGGTTGTTCTTCAGGTGAACAGCTGAAGACTTGCATGATTGATACACCTGTCTTTTTCCTGTCCTCAACTCTATTTGCTGATGTCCCAAAGGATC
>WAAB01025765.1:0-13202 GCA_013389865.1 Piaya cayana | reverse complement strand
AAGCCAGAAAGAAGAGGCAGGCCGCACACAAATATTGCATCTGAACAGTTGATATCAGACTCCACTTAGGGAAAGTATGAAAATGTGTCTGCTTGGGCTAGTGTGGGGAGTGGGAAGTGCCACTAACATGAGATTTCTCTCAAGCAGTGAAGAGTATCTTTCTCCCTTCCTCATCAAAGTATCTCTTATACTGCAACAATAAGCCTTGCATTTTAGGGTAGCATCAATTAGCGCTGCCATCAAAAGAAATGATCTTCCTAGCCCCTCTGCTTCATCCCCTTGGCTCCTTTGTCAGCCTAAATTCTGGTACCCACATGGATGAAGAAAAGAGAAGATAGGTTGGAAGTCTTCAAGGCAGCATTCAGATGGGGTGGTCACATTTATCCTCTCGCTGGGCATGAGGAGAAAAGACAGAAGAATACAAAAAATACCCTGGTTTTACCTACAGGTAAAGTGGAAGTCGAGGCAGTATAAAAGGTAAAGGATAACTTCTCTCCTGTGAGTTAAGGATCGCTGAGGCTCAGCAACATTCTCACATTTTGTCAGGCAGCTGTTTCACATATTTCAGCAAGTGCAGAAAGGAGAGAGAGCGACATTCTTAAATGCCAGTGGATATGTTAACACGGGGAGAGGACGTATCAGGCGCAAAATAAATTATAAGCTCTTCAAGTGCAGGTATTAAAACATCAAGCTATGAAAAGCACTGCAGAGTTCTATAGTAACAGGCCAAACATTACAGTCTAAAAATGTTACGGAAATGTTTATGTAACCGGATCTAAAGACCTAATCCAACGCTCATGGACCTCCGTGAGACTAAAAATCTTGATGCAACTTCCTTTTTTCTTTGAATAATCCCTTGGAATTGTAAAACAGTTCTGTGCTGAGCGTTTGGAGACCAAGGGCTTTCCACTGATAAAAAATCCTGGAAAAGCCATTATTTTCTGAAGTTATTGCTGTCTCTGAAGGTTAATTAATGTTAGCTTGATTTAATTAAGGTGAAAAGAAAGACTATTTTTTTGGTCTTCATTTCCTTTGGTTTTAAACAAATTACTAATACAGTTCTTATGTGCTTGCACATTTTTTTCTCATCTGACAGCTCTTGTTAATAGTCAAGACTGTGAGAGGAAGCACGCTGCTTTGTGTAATAAGGATACAAATCCTGCTTTAGGGAGATCTGTAGCAAAACCTCTTTTGGTGAGAGTAATAAATTGTCTGTCCTCTGGGAAATTCAGGCTTTTCAAAATTTATTTTCATCCAAAATGGGTAAAAAATACAGAAATCCCAAAATGTTTAATAAAACATAGATTCCACTGTCTCTTCATTTGGAAATGTCAACCAGGCCCTGCTGAAATATTTTCACAGCAGTATTGAAATAGTCTCTACATCTAAAAGTTTAAACGTGGGAAAAAAGGTCCAAATGAAAATGTTGAAATAAAGTATTCAGTTTTATTTTTAAAATGCTTTTGATATTTTCCCTATCAACTTCTTCCATATCATCAGAAGACATTTTAAATGAAGTATTTTCCAACAGTAAATATTCTTTTTTTTCTGCACCTGATTAAAAAATTTTAAACTTTATAAGCTTTTGAAGAAATGGTAAAAATCAGGACAACTACCTAAAGCTGCCCTGACCTTTAGGAATGTGTCTGTGCTTGCGCACAGGTTATAAGTTGTGTGTCCTGTGTCTGTGATCCACAGTTAGGGAGAGAGGAAAAAAAGAGACTCGAAACAGCTGCCACTGATTTAATGTCTATCCCAACTTCAGAGACTATGAAGTCTGAAGGTGTTTGAAAGCTCATGCACTGTGCATTTCTTTTATATTAACTGGAAAAGGAATTACAGTATCACTCTTGAAAACATATGAAAACTTTTCTACTCCACGCTCAAAGCCCAAATATTTTATTGGGATTCTCAGCGTGGGGAAGACTTTCAGGCATGAAGTGTGGGCAAGGTCCAGTGTGCTCTGCTGACATCTGTGCCTGGGCTGGAAATGATGTGGGAACTCCACATGGTTGGTCTTGGTGCAGTTTCAAACCAGTGCAAAAGGAGGAAAAAAGTCCAAGAGGAGCAAGACCACAGAGGACACTCCTCTGTAGCTCTGCAAGGCAGGAACTCTTGCATTTGAAAGGCATTATTAGCTTTTCCTGCATGCATCCGAACTCATATCACAGAAAACTTGATAGATACAGGGATATGTTACAGCAGTGAAATGGATTTATTGCAGATGTTCCATCCACTATTCCTGTCCATCTCCACTTGTGGCAAGTGGAAAAAGAGGAAATTTCATGCAAAATGCAGGAAAAGACCCACTACACCTGCTCCTACCCAGAAGGTGAGAGAGCAGGGGAAGTGCCTCTGATTCAGGGTCAAATACAAATACTTGTCCTCAAATGGATGAGTCAGAAAAGAAATTCTTCACAATCACTTTGCAATTGTTTTCCCAGCAGATAGTTACATTAACTACTTCCTAAAGGCCATTAGACTTTATATCTAAGTGAAAGATCCATGAAGAAGATAGGAATTACATTGAAAAAAAAAGCATCCAGAATGATCCTTTGCCAGAATATACTTAGAGAGGGTTAAAGGCAACTGTCATCAGAGTGGAGGTCGTGCAGTTGTAAAACCTCTCACATCCAACTCTATTCTGCATCCTCAACCAACATCATCTTAAGACTGGGGCAGGGCTTTGAAAATAATCAATTCACTGGATTTAAAAAAAAAAAAAGCCTCCTAGGCTTTGGCAAGTCTTGCTCATATATATGGCGTGTTTGTGCATCATAAAATGTGAGTGAGATCCATCAGCATGTCCTTATTATTAAGTAATGGGAAATACAAGGAAAGTCTGAGTGCAATGGACAGTAATAGCTTCCATGGGGTTTTTAATCTCACAAGTTATAAGTGTGATTTCTAAAATATCAGAAATAAAACTGAGTTATTGAGTCCACAATTCAAAACGCGAGTTTTACACAACATCAAGTATAAAGAATCCATGGAAATTGCTGCTCTTAAAGTAATGGTCTCTATATATGCTGTTGAAACCTTTGGAAGTGTGCACCAAGTCATTGTAAACAAACCAGAATGAAATAAAACTTCAGCTAGTCTTGCAAAAGCAAAAGACGGCAGCTCCAGCTGTCAGTGAGATACAAGGAGCTGCAATATTAATCATGCTCGTGGCAGTCCCTCAGATCTTCATAAAGAGCAAACTGGCACCACCATCTGAACATTTTCTGAATTTAGTGGAATTCCTTACCTAATTTCACTAAACCAAAAACATTCTAAACAGCCTTTAATAACATTGCGGTAAGGAGAGATGTTTTAAAAATTAAAAAAAAAGGTTAAAAGATAGTTTTAAAGAAAGAGATAAAGATACGGAAAATTTCAGAATGCTATCAGGTACCTGCTTACGCTCAGCAGCAGATCTTCTGTTTATAAAAGAACAATAAAAATTATTATGGGGGGGGGTGGGGAGGGAGAGAGTGCGGTGATGTGACTTGAACTGACAAAACAAGCTGTTGATTCCAGACCATATGCACTGAATTCTCCTCCAGAATCCGAAAGAACAGTCATGAGTCCATCTGGTCCCCATACCGCAGAATAAAAGCGCCTTTGCTCACAGCACTCGGCTCAGCGCATGTGTGCAATTTCGCTTCACCTTCCTGCAATTATCTTAGTACATTCCCCGGGAAGCTTGTCTTATCCACTTGACAGCTACCAAGTGATCCAGGCAGACCCCAGCGTTCTTGCTGAGCCAGTGGCACGTTAATGGACAGCCGCACCGCAGAAGACGTGACAGGCGAGACGAGCAAAAGGTTTATCAGGCATTTCCCCCGTGCATTTCCCAAGCCAATACACAAGCATCAGCATTTAGTGGAGCCGATTCTCCCTATCTAAGCAGTCTTGCTAGGGCCATGACAGTGATTCCTGTTTGAAATGTTATGCAGCGTTCCCAAGGGGGCCAAAATGGCATTAGTCACGGAAGAAAAGGGTAGGTAGTATCTCCTCCAAAATTATGACGCATCCTCACTTGAGGAAGAATTGGATCTAATTCACCGAGGTCTGTGATCCAAGAGAAAGGTGTGACAGAAAGGTTCGTAGGCAACTGAAAATTTATGCCCTGTATTTCCTCACATCCCTTTTTTCCATTAAATATACCAAGTAATTAGTGCTTTGTTATAAAATACCATTGGGGCTGCCTGAATGGTCTTGTGGTTATTTAATAAATTACTCGGCAAAGGTGTGAATTTAGCCAGGCATCCACTGGTGAGGAGACTACTAATTAACTGATGCCCAGGCAGGCAGCAATTATCCTTCTCCTCCCAAACAAAAAGTGTATCTCTATTCCAAATACATGTCCATAAAGAATTAAGAGCTCTGAAATGCACATCTTTTCCCATAGGAAGCGAATTGGAAGGGAGTAGCATTCAACCCAAAGATCTCAAATCATTTTAACTAAATGCAAAACAAGATAAAATAAAGACTCTGTGCTTTCTAAAGGGAGTGAACTGGCTTCAGAAATAGGTTTCCAACTGAGACCAGATTGGAAATGCTTTTATTCACTCTGCAGGAGTCGTTATTCACGCGAACATTCCCTGTAAGGCCAGGGAAACAAACTCATGTGAGCATGCAGGCATGGCTGTGAACATGAAACTTGCCATCTGACATTCAAAACTCACAGAATTTTGCAGTGCTTCTACTGAAAACACTACAGGGGGTGTTGCAGGTTGTTTTTATTTTCCTTAAATATGAATTTGCTGACATTTCATATCGATTGTCCTAGAATGAAATTGACCGATTTCATTTTGAATTTATGGAGAGTTTTTGATTCTGCCACAAATGCTCGACTGAGACAGTTTACGGGTTGATGTCTCAGCAACAGATTTTCAAGCAAACAGGAGGCTGGGATTTATCGGGCTCACACTCTTTTTGCTTTCTGGAATGTCCAGCCCTAAAGCAGAATTTCTGTGGCCACCGTGGGCTGAGGCTCTGCTGATGGGCACTCCCCCACCTGCACAAAGGTTTGGAGGCATCCTAAGAGATAAGTGTGAGCACAAACAAAACAAAGTGACTACTCAGATTGAGTAGAATCATAGAATCACCAGGTTGGAAGAGACCCACCAGATCACTGAGTCCAACCATTCCCATCAATCACTAAACCATGTCCCTCNTCCTCATAAGGCCTGTTCTCCAGCCCCTTCACCATCTTTGTTGCTCAAAGGAATCAAGGATACCCGGACGAGTGTCCAAACAGCTCTGCATCCTCGAATTTAATGACCCCTGAGAGAAAAGATGCATTTAGAATTGAGCAACATGGAGCTGTTCTGATTACAAGAGTTTTGACTCACGTATGTCAAGGCTGAAAAAGAAATGTAAGAAGTTCAATTAGTGACCTAGGGGGGAAATTTCAAAAGCACGAATAAGATTGAAGTGCCAAGCTGCAATAAGCAGTTAGAGCTAACAGCTGAAATCATAATCCAAGCCCAGGAC
Organism: Piaya cayana; assembly: GCA_013389865.1. NCBI lineage: Eukaryota > Metazoa > Chordata > Aves > Cuculiformes > Coccyzidae > Piaya > Piaya cayana. The sequence goes on along the minus strand of WAAB01025765.1, from coordinate 7,718 downwards.
AAGAAGTGATCTGGCGTCCAAACACCAGCAACCGGGCTAAATACCAAAGGTCAAGGGCCTGAGTCAGAAACCGAGCCAAAGGTTAGGACTGAAATAGGTCCTGGATGCAAGCTGAAGGTCACAAAATTGACATATTCATCTAGCCACACACCTCAGTTACTGACTGCTCAGAGAAGGTTTAGGTCCTCCCTTAAAGAGCACTGATGTTAGCACCAGTGAGCATTCACAGGGGTGACCATTGTCACCGAGACTGTGGACTTGCTGAAAGGGTCATCCCGGCCAGCAGCTCTTAGCCCACCCCTGAGGTCAGTCTGGGTCATTCCAACCCAGAGCAAGGCCAGTAACTGCTCCTGCTCAATACACAGAGGAGTGAAGGCCTAACAGCCACACAGGTTTGCAGTTCCCTATGGGAAAAAAATAAGTCACGGAGATCTGCAAAGTCTCTCTCTTCCATAAGCTTGGTGGAAGTGCAAAAAAGGAGATTCCAGCTGAAATATGAGGAAAAAATGGGCCCCCTCCATGCTTATATAGTACTCAAGAAGTGTTTAAATAATTATCTGTGATCCTTACAACTCACTGGAGAAATGCTCATCAGCTCTTCAATCCTTACTAATAAAATGTATCACCCCTACACAAGCTCTTTGGGTTCATTATCTCAGGACACTAATTCTACATGTAAAAGTAATTTTATCTTGTAATACCACTAGGGAAAAATTACTGTATGAATGCAGTGGACGGTTTCATCATACAACACATTAGTGAGTTATTTTTCCTCTGAAAACGTGCCAAAGTAAGCAAGTGAATTTGTAAGTTAATCTCTAAATTCACGTTCATTTTCAAAACGAAATCTCATTAAATCTGTGTACAGAACTTTGTAGAAAACATCGTCCTGGTTGACTGTCATGTTGCTTTACATGCTTAACTGCACACAACCCATCTGAAATTAATTAAATAAGATGTTACTGCTTTTGTTCTTAAATAATTCACTCCTATCAGATCGCTTGTTCCCTAGCACCAGAGTCAGGGGACATGAGGTCCCACAATTAAAGGTTGCGGTTTCGCTGCCACCACGGCTGTTAAGGTCTGCCTGAGCTACAGCAGATTCTTGCACCACGGTTCATGCTAGTTTGGTTGCAAATTTCCACAGCACCGAGTGTTAATGCCTTTCCTCACACATCCTAACCCCAGGGCTCCCCAGAGGATCTTCAGCAGCCAGCTGAAGAGAGCAGTCAGCTCTCTTCTGACTACCTACAGGATAGGAATTCTCCATCAGTCAGAACTTCAGTGGTGAAAAGAAGCCAGACAAGAGGTTGGGATCTCACCTGGTTTATTTCCTTAGTCACGATGTAATTGAGCTCCCTTTCTCACCAGTATAACGACTCTTCTCCCTTTTCTTAGCCTTCCCTACCCTCTGGAGGAAGGCCACCCCATCCCAAACAGGTTGCTGTAGTGTTTCAGTCCAAAGAAACACGTTACGTATTCTTGACCACAATTGTTAGGGGCAGAATTGAGCACACATTAAATCCGCCAGCTTATGCTACCAAATACTCTTGAATATCACGCACCCTGGAGAAAGATGGCAAAGGAAAGAGCAAGACATACCTGTGCTTGCACCAAGAACTGACTGGTGCTGTGCCTTGGGTGTCTGGCTCCACACCTGGATCTTCCAGGTTGCAGCCCCACACCAGGAGGCAGATGAGCACCCAGAGAAGGTGTGAAGAGCGGGGTACTGAAGAAACCCACCCTGACAGAGAAGAGCGATGTTCCTGTACCTGTTCCTTGTCCCAACTGCACTATTAGGATGGCAGCAGTCAACACAGTTGCTGCCCTCACCTTCAAACAAGGTCTTGGGGTAGATCGGCATCCACCAGACGTTCCCTGGATGAGTGAATTATCATCATAATGCCCCTTGTTTACGTTACTCACTTAAAAAAGTATTTCAATGATATCTGTAATGATGAGTAAACACATTATACTCATTTTATGTTGGGGAAAATGAAGCTACAGGGAGCTGAAGTAGTTTATTAGCTTATAAAATGAATTAAAGTTTACTGATTCCCCCTCCTCTGGCACTGGAAAACCCAGGAAGCACAAGAAGCAGTCAAAATCACACGGTCATTTTAAATTACATCTGTTCCCAATTATGTCTGAAAAGCTCTAGAAGTTATTAACTCTCAGAATTGTGTTGCATCTTCTCTATTAGTACTGAAGCACATTAAGAAAAACCTATTGAAAAACACACATTTGGTCATAAAAACTTTACCTAACCTGTTTGAAAGATGATTGCTGTGATACGCATGTTGTGCAAAAGGACGGGCTAAAAGTATTAAAAAGGAATCCTGACTTGATATTCTGCAAGAAAGCTTCAGAGAAAAAGAAGCATGTAAACCCACAGTATAAAGTCTGTGTCGTCTCAATATTTAAAGGGCTAGATACACAGAGGCATCCAAAGTGGCTCAGGAACCTTAAAGGACACAAAAGCACACTTACAAGAAACAAAAACGAGCACACAACAATGCCATAAAGACAACACAGGATATTTGAGGTAGACAACTCAAAAAATGGCCAAGTTAAAAACCAACACAGTTCTACTAAAGTAGCCCTCTCAAGGCTCAAGGTATCTACTATATAGTCACAATTATTCCTGGTTTATTTCTCAATTCTGTGTTGCATTTAAAGTTTTTGACAAATTTAGGCAGGAAGAACACATTACTGGATATTTACAAAAAAAAAGCAGAGTCCCAGGAATAGTGTTTTCTCTCCAGTTCTCACTTACATCAATGATAAACGTCTCTCTTTGCTCTGTTCAGTGACAGATTGTAACTAAGGGTGAACATGATACAACTTCTGAGCCAAAACTTTGTGCTCTGGTTAAAAAAAAAAAGCCAGTTTAACCCGTCTAAGTTCACTACCTACCTTCATCAGGGAAGAACTGTCATATTTTGATGCAAATTCCAGCATTTTACATGTTTCGAGCTGGCAGACAACCGTCTTCCTAGAAAAAAAATCGCCACCCTTCCACAACCTGCCGTGAAACGGCAAACCAGGTTAGAAAGATAGAGGAGATTGGATTACCTGTCTGCGCCAGATCATTGTTTCTAGGAGATAATCCATAAATGATTAATCCTTCTAATGTTCTTGAGCACTGTAAGGAGGGCTGCCTGTGACCTATTTCAACCTCTTGCACTGTTGTTGTGGGAACAACTTTACTGTATCGAGTATTTTTGTCCTCTTGGTTTTATTGAATTGTAAGTGTTTGCTTCCTTCAGTGTTTTTTAGGATCTCTTAGGACCATAACTGCCAACATTCAAGATGGCAGCGAACACATAGATGGCTAAATGGTTTAATTGCCATTTTCCTTGTCCTTTATTGAATTACATTATTTTAGTAATTCACTATTGTTTTAAATGCTTCCTGCTTCACATTTTATAGACTATTTTGACAGTTGTACAAGAGGGGGGGAAAAAAAAAAAAGAAAACGAAGTCATCCATTCCTGATACAGGACTGCAACTGTTACATGACAAAAAGAGACCAAAATAATTTATAGTTCAATTCAGATCTCAGTATTGCAACAGGTACTCTCCAGAGAGGTCACATATGGTCTCTTCTCCCAAGTGACAGGGGACAGGACAAGAGGGAATGGCCTCAAGCTCCGCCAGGGGAGATTTAGGCTAGAGATTCGGAGGAAGTTTTTCACGGAAAGGGTCATTGGGCATTGGAACAGGCTGCCCAGGGAGGTGGTTGATTCGCCTTCCCTGGAGGTGTTTAAGGGACAGGTGGACGAGGTCCTGAGGGACATGGTTTAGTGTTTGATAGGAATGGTTGGACTCGATGATCCGATGGGTCTCTTCCAACCTCGTGGTTCTATGATTCTATGATTCTATTATTATCTCTATGCTGTGTACAGCACAGAAACAGCAAAAATCCCACACCTACAGCTGAGCAAGTCAGCAGTCTCAGAACTCTTTTCCTGTACCTTGTCACTTCAATGTGATGACCCTCAAAAACTAGGAGTCGCTTTACATGTCATCTTATCCCATGGATTTCAATTGTTTAGGTCACTGCTGCTCTGTATCCCGCTGGATTGTATTTGCAGATGTAGCCATACACTAAAAAAAACCCAAAACCTGTCAACAAACCCCAGGCCAGAAACCATCACCTTTTGTGTGAAGAACTGCAGTAAAACATGGTTGGCTTACTCCATAATTCTGATTCAAACAATAGTCCTGGCCGGAGTGAAGAGGTGCTGTTCTCCTGAGAAAGGAGAGAGAAATGATACAAAAAGCAACATGGAATAAATACTTTAACTAAAAGGCTCTGCACAGAGGCAGGAACACATATATAAAAATCACCCCTGACAGATCATACCCCTGTATGATCTGATCCTCAAAAACAACAGTGAAGAAAACACCATAGCATCCTTCAGTAACTTGTTGTATTGCTTAACAATTCCTACTGATCAGACTGTTAGGATCCAGCCTAATTATTTTTGCTGCACATTAACAACCTGATTTCATCTTGGCTTTTTGCCAGTAAGCACGGAGAACTGATTTCTGCTATAACCTTTTACACCTTGTAATAACCTTTTAACCTTGTGAACTGGTATGTTCTTTTTTTTTAATTTTCCCTTTTTTTCAACCACATCAAAATAACAGGGACATCTATGTCTCTCATAAAAAAAAAAGACAGGCTAGGCTTTGGTAGGCTTGCTCAGAGAGTTAAAATGCAAAATAAAAGTTCATTAAGTTATTGATTAAGGAAGTTCTCATCAGGAGAATTTGTCCCAGCTAGGACTAAGCCCAGATAAATAGTCTGTAAAATTACAGCCATTATCACTGAAATTTAAGGTATGGATAACAATGCAATTACCAGTCTATAACCCGAGAATTGTCTGCAATTACAATTCAAGGGAAAACATCTGTCAGCAAACCAATAAAGCGTCTCATTTGCAAAATGCCTTATGAATCCAGAAACTTCTGACAATCATTTCAAGTGAAAAGCAGCAAGGACAGAGCATGAGCTCTATGAGTCACTCAGATTTGCTGGACTCCACTAGACCCTAATTCAGCTTTTAGTAATAACAGAAAATGCAGTGACTGGGAAATGTTGACTGCACTCCTCCATCATCTCAACAGCAGCAATGGATTTTTGCGTGGTGATAATCAGTTAACAAGGGAAAAACAAAAAGACCACAGATAAAAGAAGACGTTTTCTGTATGAAGTCTAAAAGGAGTGACTGCAGCCCAAATAAGCTGTGGGAATACATAAACTGCGTGAAAAAAAAAAAAATTAGGCCAGAAAATGAGTCTGGCTAATTGAACTGCAAACATCAGAGCAGGCACCACCGGAGAGACCCAGCCACGCTGCCACAACTGAAGGCGTAAAAGAGGGTCTTTAGTAGCTCACCTACCTTAATATTAACATGTACCAAGTAGATAGTGGTACTTAGGGTAAGAAATCATCATATTCTGCCCTATAAAACCTCAGCTGAATAACTGAAATATGGAACATAATGTTCTCATCACTTGTTGAAACACAAATGGAATCTGTCCCACTCACAGCGAAAAACATCAAAAGGGCATTACGTACATCAGCCCACTGCTGCCTGCTTCAGTGCGAGAACCGGGAACAGAGGGTGAGAGATGAACATTTCCCCAGCAGGAACTGCTGCAGAGCTTCAAGGGAGGACAAAGAGATTTGCAATATACGGTAATCACAGAACTAACATTGCAGTTTACGCTAAGGTCCCAGCTTGAGTCTAACTATACCATACACTTTGGTGCACTTCAAGGTTGAGGAAGCAGATGGCAAGCCATATGACTCATTTCTGATATAAAATATTTTATTCCGAGGCAACAACAGCGAAGAGGGGCAGGGAGCACAAATTCACTAAAATGCGGATCTGGAATTAACAGATGAAGGAGGAAAACAATCCATAAGCAGAAACCATGGCTTCTCTTTTTTTATCAGCGCTCCTCATGTTTCACTTTTAATTCAAGATAAAGCCGAGGAGTTTTCACACTTGAGAAGATCTTGCACAACAGAAGGCTGCCCTTTACCAATAAGTTTTTACTTTGAAAGATCCCTTCGCTTTACAGTAATTTTGCAGAAAGGGGCAGTTTGGAGCAGATGTTTAAGAAGCCATAAAATACCAGCTCTTAAAAAAAGCTTGTGCTATTTTCTTTGTTTCAGTTGAGTCCTTACAATGTTGTCTCTTAGAAAGTCAAGTCCTTACAATGTCTCTTTATAAAAAAAAGATTGTTTAGAGACTTTGACTTCCTCACTCTCTCTTTGCTTAATGTGGACTCTTACTCAATGATAACTGGACATTTTACATCAAAGTATTTTTCACATCATTAGTGTCATTGTTTGCCTTTGATGCAGTTTGATGCACTTCACTTACAGAACCAGTGAAAACCCAAATGTTGTGGATTAGATTGGGCTTTCCTGCGGTAAAATCACTAGAAAGGGATGGAAGATTTATGGAGCTCTAAGATATTCTGCATTATTTTTAAAATTGTTTCAGTGATGCTTACGTCTTGGGACTTGGAGGTGAGTTGGCACGGGATGAAGTACAGAGGAGTTTTGTGACCAGACTACATTTTTTTTTCCTAAGAAACATCTTTTTAGTTTATACTAGAACTTTTTGACATCAAAACAGGTAAACCACTGTTCTCTCCGAAGTTTCACTTTCATAATTTTAAAAAAATATATTATACTGGAACTCGGTATTTCCACTGCTTGTCAGAAAGACTTTTGATGGGACCACACAACTGCTGGATCCCTCCTTATAGCTTGTGCGTTAAATGACTGCCGCTGTAGGAGAGGATTATACTGTAGGAAAATTAGAAGTGTGTCCACCTGCAATGGAGAAGAACATGACCCGTGGTAATACAGAGCTTAGCAGAAGCTCTTTGTGTTCTCAGAGGGGTAAGAACCTTGCCATAAACATGGTTACGCTTAGAAATTTACAATTTTCCTGTCACGCTGTACCAATGCGACAAAGACAGTTCAATCTCAGTGATCTTATCTTGGAATTCGTTCACGCCATGGTCCTAATGAATATTTTATACTTTCCTGCTCCTAAAATCCACCAACAAATGAAAAAAAAATTGCAGGAACAAAGCTCAAAGCACTGCATGTTACCTTGTTCTTGTTCCAGCAATCTTAAATATGTACAGCACGGGATACTTGAGAAAAGAAAGTATTTAATTCTAAGATTCTTTTTAAAAAATAGAAAACTCCATATCCTTCTGCAGACTGTGAAATAGTCAGATAACGGATAATGACGAACACATGAGACAGCATCATACCCAAAATATTGGAAGATAATGCCTCCAGCCTGTGACTCAGCTCATCACACTTCACACACCAGCCTGCAGTGAACTCAGAAGCCTTTGTATGACTAGTGACAGTAAATAAATAATAGCAATAAAAAGAATGACCTCTTACAGGGTAAACAATGCACAGATCTTTAGCTTAATCTGTTAAATTGAAATGAAGACGTTCTTTCCCTTCATGATGCATCCAGATGTGGACAGACAGCCCAGGAGAAGTTGACTGAAAATCTCACACAACATGCTCGAGGGGAGTAAGCGCAGGGAGCAGAGCTGGGTAGGGGAGCTGATGGGATCCCTTCCTCAACAAAGGACTCGCAGTCCTTTCCTCACGACATTGTGTGAGCTCAACTGGAGTGACACAGAATCACCAGGTTGGA
>WAAB01025761.1:0-15694 GCA_013389865.1 Piaya cayana | reverse complement strand
AGTCAGAAAACTGACTCTAATTTGGCTCAAACCACAACAATTATATAAAACACACAGTAATTATGTAATTATGTAAATTAAAATGTCCTTTTACTACCTTTCTAGAAAATTAGAATGCCCTCTGCTGTTAAACACATAATTTTCAACTGAAATTTAAGTATTACTCTACAAAGCTTTAGAATATATGATATTTTAAAACTATAAATTTCCACTTCTTGGCCTAAAACCATAACTGCTTTTTTTTTTAAACACACACACATGCAGAGGAAATGTGATCTGACCTTACACAATTGATGCATACAAGAATATATTACATGAAATTAATCATTACTTTATATTTACTTTATATTTTTCAGACTTAGAGGGGTTAATTTATTTAGTTTCATGTTTTTCGGTGGGTTTTTTTTTTCCCCCTCATAATCAGTCACATAAAAGCCTGTAAAACTGTTAGTCATAGAGAAAGGGACACTGATGCTTACATCTCCATCCTCTGGGCAAAACTACCCTCTTCCTAATTTTTTCTCCAAGCAAATGTGAACATCTCCAAAATCCATCATCTTTCATAAATCTTGACATTACCAAATGGAAAGAGAATCCCAGGACAATGAATCAAGTAGTCTATATTTACAAGTGACAATGTGGAAGAATGTGTAACTGCATTATAATATTATTAATATTTATTTTCTATTTTGGCAGAAACAAGCTACTGTAATGTATTTTTTACCTTTTGATTCATTTAGCCTGCCAGAACAAGTCAATTAGTTGAACCATTCTACTTCTTGGACTAACCCATCATCCGTGTTTTGTGTTTATCACTTTTCCTGTGCCAAAACAGCAGCAACATGAAGAGCACGAAGAAGGACAGCACACTCCTCCCAGGACATAGCACCCTTCTTGTGGTGAGGGGCCAAGAACTGAACACAGGATTCAAGAAGCGGTCTCACCAGTGCTGAGTACAGAGGGAGAATAACTTCCCTGTTCCTGCTGGCCATGTCATTTCTGATACAAGCCAAGATGCCATTGGCCTTCTTGGCCACCTGGGCACACTGCTGCCTCATGTTCAGTTAGCTGTCAACCAACACCCCCAGGTCCCTCTCCCCCTGGCAGCTTTCCAGCCAGGCTTCCCCTAGTCTGTAGCACAGCTTAGAGTTGTTGTGCACCCAAGAGCAGNTGTGAGAAACTGTGTCAAAGGCTTTGCTGAAGTCCAGGAAGACCACATCCACAGCCTTTCCCTCATCCAAGAGTCTAGTCACTTGGTCATAGAAAGAGATCAAGATTAATGTGTCAGATTAAGTGTTCTAGTGTTTTAAGGGATGTGTCAGAAAGGATGCAACCCCAAGAATGAATCTGCTCCTTAGGCAAATGCAGGAGAGGCACAGGAACAGCACACTTTTCACTGCAAACCAATTATATTTTTCTTTTAATGCTATGTAAAATAAAACTTATATTTTTTCAAAGATATGATAAATATATGTGACACATGTGGATTAGCTTATGAATTACAAAAAGAGAATGAGTAGCTTCAAGGGAGGTTTATAAGACAAAATATTGTGATTCCTGAACTGACAGGTCATGACTAGTGACACGTATATTAATATGAGCAAATCTGTGAGACATACACTGTTACGTTCTTCCATTAAATTACTTTAAATGCATTTTTGTTTTCATATCCTGCAAGAGTGATACAAAAGAAATCATAAAAGACAGAGTTTCTGCATAAGGACATGTTTATTTATGCTTAAAAATCAACCCTTTAAGAAAAAGTATAATCATTTATTAGCTTTTAAGGAAGATTCAGTTAAGGTCTAGCTCATTGTCATAAAATGCTTCCCACTTTAATATAAGAGAAAAGGAAATACATTTTGTCCATGGTATTCTAAAAAAAAAAGATAAGCTTATTATCGTTGTTTATTTATATATCACCCCACAACCAGCCTCCCTCAAACCCCTGCATTTGTTTTCCTTAGGAATAATATCTGTTCATGTTACTCATGTCTTCATCTGACTTAGCTGTTTATGTATGTTATATATTAAATAAACTCAATTCCCATTAATAGCTGCATGGTATGAAAATAAAAGCTTATATAGAATTCTTTCTTTCTAATACAGTTAAGAGAAAAATTAGATTTAACTGTCAGAATTTGTTGACTTACTGAGCAAAATATATAAAGAAATCTCCTCAAATTAATATGCTCCCTTTAATGTTTCTTAACATAATACAGAAAATGACTGCAGAAAAACATACTTTATAGCGGTTTATTTCAACTGACAGAGCACAAACTTTGACAATAATGCAGGTAATTCCTACCCAGGTTCTATAAAATTGTAAACTTTTCTAAAAATCCAATTATTGATAATTAATAATTTGATATCTATTAATGTAGGCATTCAGCACCACTCTTCAGGATATTTGGGGTTGTTATTTTTCTTGTATAAATACTTCTGATTATACATTTTGCAACATTCTATAAAGCAAACAGAAGATCCAAATTGAATAAAATAATGTTTTTGTAAGGAAGAACAAATGAACAGTTTTACAAAAATATTTTAGAAAAATGGTATCATTAGCAATTATTTCAAGTTTTTAGTTGATGCTGCCTTCCATTTTCCTTTTTGTTTTCCCCTCAGATGTTGTTGTTTTCTTCCCTAAATGCCCAATTAGCTATGTAAATATGAAGCACATTACTAACATTCATATCTAATAAGATGCTTAGGCATTTGCATCCTAAGTGCTGAAAGTATAAGCATATGGTCTTAAGAATAATATTTGAACTCAGAATCTGAGCCTATGTGCTAGCACTTGAGACCTGGTACTTATTATTTATCAAGAAATAATACAGTATAGCAATATGTTTCACTCCTTTGCAATGTTTAGATAGTTTGAATCGTGAGTTGAAAAGATGTGCCTTTATATAGTTGGCCTCAGGAACCTAAATATATTCACAAAAGACATCCAGAAATATTCCTACAAAGCTGTGATTAGGCTTTACATACACAATTATAAGCCAAAGATGTGTTGACATCTTTCTGATCTTTATGATTTGAATATAGCACACTGACACAAAATGTGAAACCTCAAGTACCTTTTTAGCAGAAGGGCCTGTGGACCTCCGTCTTCTATGTCATAACTCATCCAAAAACCATTCACATATTAAGATGCAGTAATCATCTGAATATTTGGAGTCTGATCCCACATAAAGTTCTGGTAATGTTAAGTGCTAAAGACAGGTAACATCCTGAACTCTTAGCCAGATACTAAAAATGTATTTTGTTCCCTTAGGCAAAAAAAAGGATAATTAACCAAACCCAGTAAGTATCCACATTACTAGAACCCTAACAACCTTGTCACTTTTGTTCTGGAAATACTTTTTGTTTTAGTTTACGTCCATGTATTACACAAACCACATTCCAGTTTTAAAAAGTAACAAGTCTCATCTCATAACCATTAAGAAAAGACACAGGCTCAACATGCCAAAGGGTTTGTTTATTTCTGAATGAAAGTCTGAATTGTTTTATCTGAAATCTGTTACCAAACTCCTGATCATTTTAGGGGAAGTAGAATTATGATCATTGTGGAATTCGAACATAAACATGTTGAGGAAAAATATCAAAATATGTATTCTCCTACACTCTAACTAAAATCATGATGTGCACACCATATACACATCTGCATACATATCCTTATGTGAAAACAATCTTGGGGTCATCAAAAATCAAATGACACATCTTGCTCTCAAGGGCAAATGTAATGCAAGGGCTGAAATCAAACTTATGGCACAATTGCAAGATACCTCTAATGCTCTTTTCTCATATGTTTGTGTTTGCAAGAGCAAAACTTCCAGAAACTTGCAGATCTTAACACTGCTCCAAAACTGTTTCCCCTTGAAACAATTCCAAATTATTGTTATGAGAATGTTTCACAATGGTAGTTAGAATACAAAGTTGCAAGCCAAACCTACTTTCCAGGCAGGATTTGTCACCCCGATTCCAGGGTCCCATATGGCCCAACAGAAAGACATTTCCAAGCTCCCAGTTCTGCAAAGAGCCACTGAATGCATTCACAAGGATCTGTGACCCAGAAAGTCCTGGGTTTGCCTGCTGCGAAAGTCCAGGGTCCCAGGTTCTCTGAGGTTAGCAAGCTCTTGGCTCAGTTTTGGCCTGGACAGACATGAAGCTGGATTTTTGAAGCTCATGAGAGCCATAGCATCCAAGTGCCAAGGTTTTGGGGTCAGCTTTGACTTTTAGGCACTCCAGTTCCTCTGCATCCTGGGATCTGAGGGAATCCAAGACCTGTGGAACAAAGCCAGCTCATCAGACTGGCTGTTACTGAGCCAGGATCATATATCCTTTCACAGAATATTTTGAATAATAATTCCCAATCAAACTGAAATCTAATTTTCAAATGCTGGAAAATTATTGAAACTATCTGAATAATAGTGTGAGAGCTGGAAAATAGCTATTATGAATGATCAAAGGGAAAATATATTATGGAGGAAAAAAATTCCTGTGCTGTAAAGAACAGTGTCTTGAATAAATCATCTAAAGCCAAGATATAATAAATAAAAAGAAAACAAGGAAGAAAGAAACAAGACAACTAGGTGGTGAAGAAAATGTTGAAAAGTAAAGGTAATCTCTGTATGGCCCTACAAATGAATAAACAATTTCCTTCAGTTTTCTATGAAAATATTTATATGGAGATTAGTGGGGCAGTAGATACTTAACATCTAGGAATGAAAGTTTCTGTCATCAACTGAAAATAATCTCCAAGCACTTTAACAAAGGCAAATGGTCACAAATATTCCCCATCTGAATTCTAAAGTATTTTTACATTAATTGTAACTCAAGAAATATAAATTTTTATAATTTATCAATTTGAGAGAGTAACCTAATCATATTTGCCTCAAATGGAGACTAGACAAGCACATGATGAGACTAGATAACAAAGAGATTAGACAAGTACTAGATAAGAAGCAAAATCCAGTTTGTTACTAAGTAGGTTGAACTCAAATTCTGGCTTAGAGCATCCATCAGATATTTCTTAAATCCCCATTATTAGAAGTTCAGAGACGTCAGGTAAAAATATAATATTGCTTCAATACCTTAAGCACTTCCTCTTGGAGACACTATGCTGAGTCAGATGTGGCTGTGATGTGACTCCATATAGCTGCTGTCATGCATCTTGTTAAATGGGGGAACTACTTAACAAAGAATAAAATGGTCGAAATAACCTTCTGTCTTTAAATTATTAAAACTTGGAGGAAATTAAAAGAAAGTATAATAAGAGTGATCAAATAAAATAGACTGTGTTTTATAATTTATGCTTCATAGCTGTCATTTCTCCACATAGGAAATACAATAAAGGTAATTTACACTGAATTTCAACATATAATGATGATAAAAATACCAGTACAACTTTAATAATTTGTTAAGGAAGTGAACAAACATATGAGGGATTGGGTTTTACTAAAAAGAAAGTATAAACGTTTAATAGAGTTCTTAATTTAACAGTGCTGTTAATGTGTGTGACACACATATACACAAAAATTAATGAATTTTACAGGTGTCTAAACATTAAGATATAGTGTAGATTGGCAAAACACTACAATAAAGCTTCTATTGAGAAGAAGTGGATGATGCTGAAATCAGAACTTTGGAGAGGGACTGACATGTCGGAGATGTGATGTGTACACTAGAAAAGGAGTGTGTCTTGTTTGTTAATTAACATTTCCTAAAGAAAAAAAGTGGAGAGACGGGACTAATTTGTACAAATCTGAATGTCTACACTCATGTAAACAAGTGTAAAGAGGTGCCACCATGGTGTTTGGAAGCACAGAGACCTAAACTGGCAAAAAAATGTTTAAAAAATCATTTTATTTCAGTTAGGGAAAAAGGTGTCATGATTGTTGTCTATAAAATGACTTCTCCTTCCTATCTTTAAAGTCCTATTTCCCATTCATCTTCCAGTTGTTCAGGATATTGAGTAAAGGTGTTGAAGTTCAGTGTGTTTTATGAGTTTGTAATATATAAGTCCTTGATAGGCATGAAAAATAAGAAATTCAAATTTAAGTCAACCTATTAAACCCCCCACATCACATAGATTAGGAATAGCATTTCGTAACAATAGAAAATTGCACTAAATTAAACTAAAATTGTTACTAAAAGCTGTATTTTGCCCTCAAATCAATAGTCAGTGCCTGTATAAGAATTATTGTATATCTCAATTTCACCATGACCAGGTAATGTGTGTTTTCGAAAAGATAGTTGAACAGAACACTACCACATTATTTTTCAGGACTTTATTTTTATGCCAACTTCCAACTAAATCAGCCAGTGTTGAGGAAAGATTCCTTTTCACATTTGTGATACAGATAACTAACATTATTTCTGAAGTCAATTTAAGTGAATTCTGTGACAGTAAATAATAAACAGAATGTGTTGAAAGGATTCTTGCAAGATATATAGACTGTCATTCAAAACTACAGATCTTTTGAATCTCTATGTCTTTCTGCTACAGTGTTTATGAATTTCTAGATGAGACACAATGATTTTTGCATCTTATTCTTCAAGATAGTGTCCTCAGTAACACAGTTTAGGTAATTCTGGATGAAAAATGGAAAACAAATAAGATTATATATAAGCGCATGTGCGCATGTGTGTGCGTGAGAGAAAGGTTCTCTGTTCCAAATTGTCTTCGGATCATGTGTTGAAAGAGGAAAACATCACCTTTTCCAATGTTTCCATGATACAGTAAGAATTTGAAATGGAAGTTGGTCTAACTGGAACTTAAACTACCTTCAGATGAAAGCTGATCTGATTTCCCAGAATCTTCTATTCTAGTAGTGATCATTAATTCAAATTGTATTCACCACATCCAATCTCACTTATCATCATAGCCCCTCAGACCAGGCAACCTTATCATTTTTGGATGCCTTCATATATTAGAGTTTTCTACCTGCCTTCATCTGCGTCTTTTTTTGAGTGTTGCTCAAAGAAAAAGCCTTTCAGCTGGCTATGAATGTTGGGAAAAATAATGGAAAACATGAAAGTAGAACAAAAATGAAAATAAGTATGTATTGAGCTTAGTGACAATTTAAATCAAGCATATGCTTGGAACCATATATTCAAAATAACGTGTACATATGAATTAGTATTCCAAAGCCTTGATATAATAAAGAATATTAAAATACAGATAATCCTACAAGGTCACATCAAATATTGTTTTGTTTTGAAAGGGGTGTTTGAGATATTGTTTAGAGGTAAAGTCTAGAAATTTTTATACACGTTAATATTGTACTTTGAAATCCTTTTTTCTCTTTCCTTCTTCCTACATAAAATTTGATGTCTTTTCTGCTTAACAGTAGAGTAGTGCCTTTATTGCTGATATTTCTTACAATTTTAAATTTGTTTGTGCTTAAGTATTTTAATATTTCATTCCCTTACATGTTACGTAAAAGAGATAGCAGTGGCTTGACCCAACAAGACAGTTATTCTAAACTAGAAGACATTTGAGAATATTATAAATCAAGCAAAAGTATGCTATTCTAAATATTTACATGAACACAGCTTTTCAAAACCTACATTACAAGACACGTGGAAACATATGAAGAGTCAGATAAAATTGTGTACAGTATAGTAAATGTGCTAAATTTAGAAACAGGCACATAATATCAATGTGTAAAAACACTCCGCTTTCCTTTCATATCTAAAAATTTACACAAGACGGGTATAGGCAAATATGTGGCAATATCAGACTCATTCATAAAAAGTAAAATAAATATCCATATTGTCATATTTATTTGTTCTGCAATGAATGACATTTTTCTGGGGACCAAGTAAAAAATACATATCAAAAAATACAAAAAGAGTGTTGAAGAATTTAATCAAAAACTCGATGTAGAGACAAATCCCTTTGCAAATGTTCATATTTTGTAACTAGTTTATAACAACCTCATCCCTGCCATCAATACATGGTCTCTGCTAGAGCTATCTACCACAAGCTTGATGCAAAGTGGATCCATTTAGTGGTTTTTGCATTGAAAATAAGTCCTATCCAGGGGTTCAATCTCTACTTTCAACTGTAAGTAGAAAAGCACAAGCAAGTCTGTTGATGAGGTGTGTCCTGAAAGGAATCATGGAATCATAGAATAACCAGGTTGGAAGAGACCCACCGGATCATCGAGTCCAACCACTCCTATCAAACACTAAACCATGTCCCTTAGCACCTCGTCCACCCGTGCCTTAAACACCTNCTCCAAGAAGACCACATCCACAGCCTTTCCCTTGTCCAGTAAGCAAGTCACTTTGTCATAGAAGGGGATCAGGTTAGTTTGGTAAGATCTGCTTTACAAACCCGTGTTGACTGGGTCATATCACTCGGTTCTCTTGCATGTGCTTCATGATAGCACTCAAGATCACCTGTTCCATGAGGTCAGACTGACAGACTTGTAGTTTCCTGCATCCTCCCTCTGACCCTTCTTGTAGATGGGCAATGATACTAAACACTGGCTTATCCTCTTGGAGTCAG
This sequence comes from Piaya cayana, assembly GCA_013389865.1. Taxonomy (NCBI): domain Eukaryota; kingdom Metazoa; phylum Chordata; class Aves; order Cuculiformes; family Coccyzidae; genus Piaya; species Piaya cayana. The sequence continues at coordinate 7,170 of WAAB01025761.1, read as the reverse complement.
GGGTAGGCCTCACAGTGCCAGTGAAAATCAGATTGTACATTTCCTCCTAATGCACTCCTATGTTCTGATTTACAGGAACTTTTATATTTAAAACTATGTATATTAAAAGGAAAACAAATTAAAAATTACTTCAAAACTACTGTTAAAATGCATGATTTTCCTGTGTGTGATTAAACAAAGGATTTCAATGTACATTCTTTACATGAAATAATGAAACATAAATTTCAACAATCATTTGAGTAAGTTTCTACTGTGATTTGTACAAGGCGACAATTGCTCTGCATTTTACTTGGCATCATGTTGCCCCTGGTGGAAAGTGGTTTTGTTTCTATCAAATTATACAGGACACTGAAAGACATTTTTGACAAAAAAATATTAAAAGGCATCACCCTCATCAGAAGATGCCAGAGAGATAGAACCCTGTTTGCCAAGTCATGCAGGATCCACAAAGTTCAGGGGGAAAAAAGCCCCAGGTTTTCAAATCATCTCAGCAACATGCCAATATGTGTCTCTAGCATATCTCTAAACGAAGCAGTGGTATATTATCATGAGTTTAGTATAGATCTCCTTTTTTATTTCACAACATAATTGCTACAAGAGCTTTTTCTTCAGCTTTTTTTTTTTCCTTTAGCATGAACAAAATTAAACATTTAAAAAATATTTTTCTTAATTACACCAAAAACCAGGGCAGTGGAATAAAAGCTACAAATAGTTCTCTTTGAACTCAAATGTCTCTTCTTCAGTGGGACAGTTTGTATTATCTTTTCTGTGTCAACAACATTCCACATACATATTCTCTCTATCTTTTTAAGGGAAAAAGAGCTGCAAAAGCAACTGGAACTTGATTCTACTTCATTCAAGTCAGACCCAAGGCTGTAGCAGTCTGCTGATTTTCTCTTTATCAGCAGAAAAATATCTTCCAGTGACATTTCTTTCAGTATATGAAAAGCTAAGATTTTAGAATAAAAGGAAGATTAATTTATAAATATATACATAGGTAAGAAAGAGACATTGTTTAACCAAGAACCTTTTGGCTGAAAAGCACAATATTTTGGTTTGCAGTGTTTGCCCTCTCTCATGTGGCTACATTTACCTGAGCTCTCAAGATCTGAAGGTTGAGACTTCTCTAACAAGGATACATTTACCAAGTAGCAGTGCTGTCACAAAAATATCTTATGGAAATGTCCAAGTAATCTGCAGAAAATGTCAACAGAAAGGATTCTTATATTTTGAAACATTTGAGAAAAAGAAACCAAAATATTTCCTGACAGGTTTCATCAAAAGAAACCCAAAACCACAAACATCCCCTGAAAATACAACTCAGATAAAATCCAAGACTAGGTTTATATTAAGATAATCTGCCTGACGAGTTTGAGTGCTCCTGTTTCAAGAGGTATCTTTGCTCTTTGGTGTTTGGAGGGACTGGAAAGAGGTGTACCCAAAAAAAAATGATAGGCAATGGTGCATTTACCTTCTTTTTGATGGGAACAAAAAAGGAAATACTGAAAATGTCTTTATAAAATTGTTCTTATGAGACATACATCTGACTTTCAGACCTAGGAGGAGCTGGGGGAAGGCTGTGCATGTAATAAAAGATGCACACAGAATCCTGTCTTCAAATGAATGAAAATATCTGAATTTTTCTGCTTCTCTCCGACTGGGCTTGAGTCTTCTTTCAGCTGCAGGAGATTGACATTGGTGTCACTCCACTGGTGCCGTTGACATGATTTCTGACTTTTGCTGTTTTTCCAGGTCTTTCTAAAAGTAGTACTTTTTATCTTACAAAACCACTCCTGCAAGTGTTTTTAGCTGGCATCTTTCTAGGCATGCAGAATTTAAAACTGGCTGTGGATAGAGACCAGAGTATCATCTCAGTTCTTGTGGTACCCCACAAATTTATGCTGACACAATGCAATGATTGCAGAGTATATTGCAAGGAAGAACACCATCTGTTTTCTGCCTCTGCTTTTCTATAAATAACAGATTTCAGCCTCTGTGGGTGCCAGGCTAGTGTTTTGCAACGTATCCCTCCAGCTCTTTAAAATTCCTCCTGACCATCTGGGAATTTCCTGTTCTGCCAAATAGGTTTTGTCTGAGCAGAATTGAAATCTGTCTCTTACTGTTAAGAAATCTTCTTGCATTAGGGCAAAGATGTTTTGAAGTAGGTGAATCCAGAGAACCAGTGCCAAAAAATGTAGACCTGGAACTTCTACCTGAAAAGTGCTGGGAGAAGGAGAGGGCAAGGGGTCAACTTCAGCTGGGTGGGCCTGAGGTTGGGAAATGCCCTTTCCTGGGCAGGAACCGAGTTCACATTTTTACTGCTGATTCACTGTGAGCAGCATCGGGCCAAACTCCACAGGAATTCATTAACATCACACTCTGAGTGAGAGTCGAGAGACTTCTTTTTTTTTTTTCCAGTTTCTAATCCTCTTGAGACTATTTGATGATAATGGTTTGAGTTTGTGGAATGTGTTGAAAACTTCCTTGGGCTTTGGGTTCCCATAGGAAATTACTATTTTTTTCTAGTCATTCTTTTTGGTAAGGGCTCATTCTAGCAGCACCTGGAAACCATGTGATAGCAATGCCAGGCTAAGTCTGACAGAAGCTGCCCTAAAATTAATACCCACTCTGACAGAATAAACATGGAATAATTCTGACTGAGGATGTGAAGCTGTCTCACAATATAAAGCTTGTATTGCACCAGGAGTAGTATTCTAAAATTAATTTTGCTTCAGTTTTCTTATAATCTTTCAGAAAGATTTTACAGTGGAAATTAAAATATAACAACATGCAAATCCACATTCTGATAGCCAATATTGGGGTGTCATCTTGAATAAGAGGAACAACAATGGGAAATTTACCATAAAACACATTTCCAGTGTTCAATCATGGTAAATTATAATACAGAGAATAAAACAAAGCTAATTCTAATGACAAAGAACAAAGAGTTTCAATTGTAATTTCAGGAGCTTTGCATGATTTCAGCAGCAAAGTAATGAACGAAAATGATGAAGCAGTCTTAAAAATGCACAAAAAGTAAAAGGATGTCATACTTTGTTCATAATTTACCAATCAAGAGTTCATGTCATATCTTCATGCCCATAAATGTGGAAAAAAAACCCAAACCAACCCTCAATCTTACTCAATTTTGCTTCTAGGAAATACCCCAGGAGGTCAGTGGCCAAATTACTAGACATTTCCAAGATGTGTAGGAATGTTAAATCCTGGATCAAGGAACTTTTTTCCCCAGTTTTAGGGTTCATAATGCATTTTTCTGCAGCGAGCACTGGGAGTCATTAAAGTAGAAACTAACAACTGCTGCTTTTTTCTTTGATTTAACTGTTTTAGCACTAAACAATAAATAATCCTAGCTTTAAGAACCTGAATTCCAGACAGTTTCTTCTATTTTTTTCTGTGTTTAATTTTGTAACTCTCTTTATTTTGGTGCATCCATTATACTTTAGAAGTCAATGTGTAAATATATTATGTTATCACTTTAAAACACAATTAATTCACTCACTGTATGCGTATCAATAATAAAATATTTTTGTATTTTTAAGACTTATTGTTTTCCAGTACAGCATGTACCATCATAGTTATCAGGCATTGGCAATAAAGAGGTACCTAGGGAAAAAAATTCTGGAAGGAATTTCAATTCACCTCTTTTGATGCTTTGAGTTCTTGTGGCATCACTCTCTGTAGTAAGGCTTCCTATTCTCAATCATTATCCAAAAGTATAACCACTTAATTCTACCTCCTATTGAAGCCTACTGAAAAGTAGCTCTGTGCTTGTGATAACACTCTCTAATAGTGAAAAGAAAACAAATTATTTTATAGGAGTAAATCCTGTAATGTGCCAGATGTTTCCTAGAAAGTTCTGAGTACCATCATCTCAAAACAGGACCCTTGGCGCTTTTGGGGTCAAGTCCTTAGATCCTGCAATACCTAAAGCTGGAAAACTAAGGCAAACGTCTCTCAAGTATTTCTGACTTTTAGCTCATCATAGACTCTCCATTGAGTTTGCTTGGTGCTCGTAAGTTATTTCTTCACTTAAGGTTCAAATATATGGATCAAACTCAAGTGTTACTTTTAAGACTGTTGTTGGCAGTTTTTAAGAGCATTCCCAGTAAGGGTGTTGATGCATTGCTGACCACCTGCACTGTCACACATGGCATTCTTGTTCTACCAACATTTAGCTGGGGATCATCTGCATTTCAGATACTTTTATAACCATCAAATTTTAGCAACTTCATGCTGCTGAACATCATCTTTGTCTTATACTTTTATATTTTTCTTAAATTCAGAAAGATAATTTTTTCTGTTATGTTTTTTTTAAAAAATGAAGCCAGTCTTATTTGAAGTGAATTCTTCCTCAGCTATGATGAAGTTTTCTGTAACACTACTGAAATACATAGTATTATGATCTTTATAGTGTCACACAGCCAGAAAATAACCTACAGCTACATTGTTTCAGGGCATTCTACTGAACAAGTAGCACACCAGAGTAATTTTTCAGATTTTTCTGTCACTGCAAGACAAGTTATTTTACAGTGTTGATATTATGGGCAGCACACAAATTTATGGATTATGACAACCTTCACCCTTCCTGTCTGAATTCTATGAAAACCCGCCATCAACCTCAAATAGACACCTTGCTCTGAAGGACTGTCCTCACCTCCCACCTTAAGGAGGTCCCTCATTCTTTCTCTGAGATGTCCCTTTCCCAGGGACAATAATCCGCAGTTACAAACTCATCTTCAGTTTCCTTGGAAATTATCTGTCCCATAAATATTTCATAGAATGTAAAAACATTAAAAACACACTTGAAAAAGCTACATATATTCTTATTATATTTACAGTTGACTCAGCCCACAAGCTCATCATAGATATTTCCCGAAGTTTACCCAAACACTACATCGTGTCTTTAGAGCGGTGTACGTAAGCATGCAATGGGGTGTAAGCAATTTACCAACTAGGCAAGACGCAGAAACTCAATGAATACCCTGGTTTCAGGGAAGCCAGTAGTATGTGAAACAAGGCTAGGTTTCTCAGCAAAACTCACCTAATGAGGATTTAAAATCACTCATCGAGCAGCATACTACTTAGTTGCAAACAGAACTGTTTATTATATCTTTGCATGGTGACTGGCACAATGGCTCATTAAGGAGATCAAACTATAAAAATATCTTTTAACAATGATTACTGATTTATTTCTGCTACAATGATCCTTCACCTTTAATGGTAGCCATTTGACACCTAGCCAACTTGCTAGGTGACTGACATGCCTCTGCAAATAAAATGACAGTAGTCATACTTACACTTCCCTGCATAAAACTCTGGCATTGTAATGGGTACAAATAAAGCCTAAATGACTGACATGAAAGCAGAGGCCATAACAGTTGAGCTGTATGATGTCATGGAGGTAAACAATGTCAGAGGAATATACAAAATGATCTTTACTGCATGAGCTAGAATTCTTGGAAAAGGCAAGAGATCAAACTGGATCACTCAAGAAAAATGTGAAAAGAAACAACCTTAATCATCACCTCTGTAGTTAACAGGCTAAAGTGATTAAGAACTTTGCAGTTCATATCTCCATCACACAAAAATAGTAACGCAGAAAAACTTTCTAGCAGAGCACGGATGGCCTTTCCCATTAACAGGATAAAAGTGACGCGGAAAGATATGTGGCCCTTGACCATTTATCTCCACTATGGTACGGTCACACACAGTGAAGTTTTAGCCAAGGAACAAAGGGGAATAGTTCATTCAGGAAGAGATTAGGTCATCTCTCTGAAAAACTTTCCCTCTAAGCAGGTCCTCAAAATTCCAGGCACAGCACCAAAGGCATCATGATTTGGAGGCTGACCGTTACTGTGTTGACTTGCTGACGAGGTCTAGAAGGCCTCAGGAATTTCCTGATTAATTAAGATTGTAGAGGGTAAATATTTAACTAAGACACAAATAAATGTACTTAATATTTAAATGATAAAGTCAGTGATTCTAAAACCTTATTTCAGCTACTTTTATCTACATACGAATGCCTGATTTTCAAAAGCTGCAGCAGTCCTCATTGAGTCCTTTGGTGTTTGAAGACACTTCAGAGAACTAGGTAGTTTATAAAGTATTTCTGTCAGATCTCAGAAATATAAAGTCATTTTTACACAGTTTTATCCTGCAAAATGTTAGGTTTTTAGGGGAACAAGTTATATGATAGTGAGATAATCATCTGAAGATTATTGCCTCCTTGACACACAAACACCTGATTCAGAAGAGAGAAGAGAAAGGCATATAAATAACCTTGTTCACCTTCACTGTTATCCAGATGCTGACCTGATTGGAGAGTCTTTAAAAAAAGAGATTTATTTATTATAGTTCTCTTTCCTGCAAAAGACTTCTGGTGGAGAATTAAAACTCCAAGAAGGCAATTACTGTGAAATCTACTCAAAGCTGAATATATGAAAGTGAAATCAGGACATTTAAATAGAGCCATAGATTATTTAATCCAAATAGAAATTTCATTAGAAAAAACCAATTACAAAATCATCCTTGAACAACTACATTATTTTTTCCTAAACCTCCACTGTACAAGACCATGTTTGCAGATATCTTAAGCACTTAAAAACTTCTTAAGTATAGGCTGACAACTTTAAAACTTTCACAAATAATATGATCCAAAGGGCAGGCAAGTCTACCACAATCCTGAAGATAACTTTAGTGTAATATTTAAAACAGTGGTCAGGAGCACTAAAATGATACCAGTGGGCTTGTCTTTGAAACCTTGCAAGTTCTTTGGCTTCTTTGGCGGCACCCAGCAGCAGCAGGACAGTGAGTTCTGTGGCGGGGGTGGACATTTAGAGGCTCTGGGAATTTCCCCTCAGCCAGGAAAATCCCCAAAAATCCCAGGCAGGGGAGGGGCTCCTGGCAGTTGGCTCTGACACCTGACCCCGCGCGGTGCCTGACGGGAGGGGGCGGTCCCGGAGGCTCCCGTGGGAGATTTAAACGGCCCCGTGGGAGCGCGGCAAAGAGGAGCATGGCAAAGAAGTGTGGAGCAAAGAGGAGAGTGGCAAAGAGGTGCAGGGCAAAGAGGTGCGGGGCAGTTTGAGCGGCAGTTCGAACGGGCAAGGTGAGAAGGCAGTGCGCAGACAGGACCCAAAGACCAGACAGTAG
>WAAB01025760.1:1741-13689 GCA_013389865.1 Piaya cayana | reverse complement strand
GTTGCAGGACACTGTGGGTTATGAAAACACAAGGGCCATGGGAGCTTGTGTTGTATTTCTCCTGATGCATCTTGGTACAATTAATTAATTACTTGTTCAGAGGACTGTTATTCCACAGTGTAGCCATGATAAGGTGAAATATCTTTCTCTGAAGCATCCTCTGCTCACCTTGCTCTGTCGTATGGACACCTGCCTGGTACCCAATAGTAGTTCTGATGTTCCTTTCAACACCCTTACAGTGCTGTGCTAACACATCTCCTCCAAAGCCTCTGTCACTGCATCAGGCATAGACTGGACCCAAAGCAAAGACTCAAGTATCCAGAAGTTCAATGCAAAGTTTGGGGACGTGTGTGTTCAAGAAATAAAAAGAAGAAAACCAGCTTCCTACAGACTTTTGAGCTCCCAAGGCAAATATTCTGTGCAGGCAACTCTCAATTATTGGTTAGACACATCAGAAGCAGCAGCATGTCTGAAGTTATACCATAGGTCTCCGTGGTGATCCGGCGCTGTGCGTAAGTGGCCAGCCCCTCGCTCAGCCACATCTCCTCCCATGTAGCATTGGTGACTGCGTTTCCAAACCAGCTGTGGGCGACTTCATGAATGACATCAATGATCAAAAACTCATCGCTCTCCAGAATGGAAGAGATGATGAAGGTCAGGCACGGGTTTTCCATGGCAACGATAGGGAAGGATGGAGGAAGAAAAACAATGTCGTACCTAAAATCAGGAAAAGAGAAGAAAGAAGAGAGGAGATAAGTCAATTACAGCTATTTCAAAAGATATATACAACAACTTTCTTTTCTTTCCTTAGGGAAGGCTCATCTGAGAGTTTTTGTGACTTAGGGAATGAACTTTCCAGACCAATGGTGCCTAATTGTACTGATCAGCGGATAACAGAGTTAATTCTGTTGGCCAAGGACCAGCTCACTTTTGGATGTAAGACTAGACAGTCTCTTCATGTGCAACAGATCCAGCACTTCCCAGAAGCATCATGCTCCCTTCACACAAGCAAACTCCTCAAAAGTTGCCTACCTGAGAGCCAGAAACACTAAGTTTACTCTACACTTGCTACTCACACACACAGTGTCAAGTCCCTGGAGGCTCCCAGTAAAGAAAGAAACTGGGAAACTATTAAATTAATTGCTTGACTTGTTTCACCTCCAGTGTCAGCAAAAGGCTTCTAGTCCGTCTGCTTCAGAATATAACAATGCTATTTGGTTTGTTTTCTAATTTTCTCCACCAATGATCAGCACTGGCACACCGGGCCACGCGTTCAGACTATTTCAAGCAACATTCTGTAAGTCAACAACAGCAGGTTCTTCCTGCTTACCTTTAGCAAAGCAATACAGGAAGTCTTTGTAAACATTTTCTACCATCCAAAGAATGAAAGCGTTCTCTCAAAAAAATTCTCTTTTAATCCAAAGTCAAGCTTAACTTCAGAAAGTATGAATGCTGTTTTTAAGGACTCTCAATGAGTCTGTACTGGGTCAGGTTACCAGCAGCCTCAGGCATACGACAATAAATATTTCACACNGGAGGCTTGCAGAGGCAAAACTCCATCATTTCTACTACAGCGCTGTCAGCTGAGGGGTTCAGTTGCCCTGCAACCGCTAATGAAGGGAGAAAGCATAATTGTTTCTTAAGATTGTTTTATTTTGTTCCCATTACACATCCCTGGGAGACTTATTAAACTCACCTTCCCCATATATAAGGGCCATACAGACTCTCTGCAGCAGTCAACCAGCGCTCAACCATGCCAGAAAGCTTGCTGATGGCTGTTGGCAGCAGACAAGGCTCTGCCCACACTCTGCTCCTGTCAGAAAAGAGAAAACATCAGGTGATACTTCAGCAAACTGAATTATCTCTCAGAAAAAAAACAGCCCGACTTCTCACCACGCTTCCATGTATGGTAATAGTACTAAGAGGTCTCACATCAGACTCAGGCCTTCTTTAGGCTAATATTCTATGGATACATAAGAAGACATAATCAAAGATCCCCTAAACTGTGCCTCAAGGCAACGAAGCAAGTAGCTGCAATGACTAAGGAGGACAATAAGCTACATTTAGGAAAGAAGAAAATATCTTTGCCAGTACAGCGCTTCACACCCAGCTAAAGCTCAAACCTTCTGAATGCCCACAGCTCATAGTCCCAATTGTTCCCTTATCAGTGACTCAAAGTACTTCCTAATTACCTGAAGCACTGCGCAGAGACACAAAAAGCAGAATCAACTCGCTACACGTCTTACCTTGGACCTATATCTGCATGTATAAGGTCTCCTGCCACCAAGGCCACTAGGTAGGCAGGAACTGGATATTCCATGTAAAATTGATATACACCTTCCTCTTCCAAGTAGGTGCTTTGGGTGGCACTCATCAACACCTGTATGCCTTCTGGAGCCTGAAAGACCAATATCATACACATCATCTTAGCAGATGATCACGACTGAATGACTGCGCAGCAGATCCAGTTTTTCCTTCTATGCACACAAGGATGTACATTAAAAACAATCATTTAGACAACACAAAATGTGAGAAAGGAGGGAAAGGAGATTGTAGAGAGGAGGGAGCTGGGCTCTTCTCCCAAGTGACAGGGGACAGGACAAGAGGGAATGGCCTCAAGCTCCACCAGGGGAGATTTAGGCTGGACATTAGGAGGAAGTTTTTCACAGAAAGGGTCATTGGGCACTGGCAGAGGCTGCCCAGGGAGGGGGTTGAGTCACCTTCCCTGGAGGTGTTTAAGGGACAGGTGGACGAGGCACTGAGGGACATGGTTTAGTGATTGGTAGGAATGGTTGGATTCAATGATCCGGTGGGTCTCTTCCAACCTGGTGATTCCATGATTCTATGATTTCTGCTGTGGTTTTTATACCACAATCTATCCAGCCCATGAAAATATACCAATGTAAAATATTACTCCTCCTGTATTGCACGCAGCTGCTCCTAAGGCACCCATATATCAAACTATTTCATCTAGACAAAATCACAGAATCATAGAGTCACCAGGTTGGAAGAGACCCACTGGATCATCGAGTCCAACCATTCCTACCAATAAACGCCACATTATTTGATGCTGATTTCGTAAAACTTGGGTTTTTTTCCTTCCAAAAATCAATAAAATACAGTTGCGTATTATCATTTTTCACAGAAAGGGACATTGGGCACTGGCAGAGGCTGCCCAGAGAGTTGGTTGATTCACCTTCCCTGGAGGGGTTTAAGGGACGGGTGGACGAGGTGCTGAGGGACATGGTTTAGTGATTGATAGGAATGGTTGGACCTGATGATCCGGTGGGTCTCTTCCAACCTGGTTATTCTATGATTCCATCATCAATAACCACTACTGGAAGTGACCATCCAAATTCTCTATATCATATCATCTCATCTCATCCATTTAATGGTTCATCTTTCAGCACTGAGTACAGAGAAGGGGAGACCCAAGCGTGACAGGCAACAGAGCGGCCTTTGTGGCACTACCCTGATTATGTTTCAAGAACCAGCATATGGGATCCAAAAACTTTATTTTTTATAACACCATGTCATAATTAATATTTTGCATCATATTTCCACACAACATATCTGTTTTCACAAACTCACAGCAGCTAAATGCTCCATGAACCATTAATATCCATCCGGTCAAGTACCTTGACAGTAGCAGAATAGGTGCACTTCACCGCTGGTGTGTCGAAGCAGGGGAAGAATGATCGGTTACAGACTGAGTGGCCCTGGGTGAAGACAAACGGCTTGGCATTGCCATACGTCAGTTCTGGATCCAGCCACCAGATCTGTTGAAATAAGAGGTGAAGAAGGGGTGAGGAAAGGGACAAGATCAGAAGCATGAACTGCCAAATAACAAACCCTGAAATCAGGAGAACTGTGGAGAAGGACCTGGGCACTGGCAGAGGCTGCCTAGGGAGGGGGGTTGAGTCACCTTCCCTGGAGGTGTTTAAGGGACGGGTGGACGAGGCGCTGAGGGACATGGTTTAGTGATTGATGGGAATGGTTGGACTCGATGATCCGGTGGGTCTCTTCCAACCTGGTTATTCTACGACCTGCTTGGCTCCCCAGATGCACACCTGGCACATGGCACATTTCCATTTCTAACAATACATCTTTCTACTCCTGTTTATCTGCCGTGACCACTCAGAGCGGTTCCTCACTGTCCGAACACTAAGTGGTGCCACACCAGCCACTCGCTGCTCCTGCTGCATCAATCTGCTGGGTTAATAACAAGTCCCTAACAAACATCCACACGACCCTCTTCTAAGAGGGAGTGCTCTGAATATCTTTGTGGGTTTAATTCAACACAAACAGGGGCAGTAGGTGTCAAGCTGCAAAGAAAAAAAAAAGAAAAAAAACCACTAAATTCACAAATCAAAAAATGCTGAGCCTGAACAGGGTACACAGCGTTATCTCTGACCCTGACACTGCCCTGTTGGCTGAAGCATCAAACATTCTGACACTGTCCAAAAAAAGTCAGTATACGTAAGAAACATCTGGTCAATGACACTGGAGGCCTCTTTTACAGAGGGGATAAGGAGATTCTGGGTGGTCACAAGAAAAAAAACCCAACAGAACCCACCACTGAGCATGTCAGTTTTCAGTATCAAACAGCAAATAAATCATCAGTCAGACCCCCAGCAAATAGTAAGGACAGATCAAGAATAATATGAAAAACTGCAGTTATTTGCCTTTTTGGTTTTTTTCCTGTTTCAAATGTCATGTTTATGGTTTCACATGCTCCCTGCCTCCAACTTTGAAGTGGAGGAACAATTTTAAATAAGGATTTTCTTGTAATCCTAGAACTCTGGAGCCGAACTTTTATGGGAAATATCAAATATTGTAAAACTTGCAATAAAGTTGGAACCACTGGAAGTCTTGTGAAGAGTCAAGCACAAGGAATAAAACTTTTGAGTCTGCTGAATTCTTAGATCAAAGCAAGCAATAAATCTGAATCCAGGGGCTAGCAGTTAGTGTGCAGACACTCGTTCAGTTCTGGTCCTCAAAAGAAAACAATTAAATACTTACAGAAGAGAAGCCTGGGTACACGTCTGCTTTTGTTTTAATGACTCATTACAATTCTGTCCCCCAATCAACCTCTCTGTGACCTGAAAGTTGAAGTTTTCTCTCTCTCTTTCTCTCTGCCCTGTAAGGTTATTCCTAGTTATCTCCTTCCCTTGCCGTTGGACCCTTTTCTCCTTGGGCACCAAAGTGTTTCTCTCCCAAATCATCCACTTTAGCTGGGGACCAGTGAAAAGTAAGGACAGGAATCCCTGCCAGCCGGTTCCAGTTACTCATATAGAGGTTTGCATTTCCACTGTAAATATTTGGGTTTGTAGGTGGGAGGCATTACAAAATTAAAACTCTTTATCTAAAAGGAAAATTAACCTTAAAGCAACATTATGTTGGAATTTGTTTTAAGATGATTCTCTTCTGTTTCAAGCCCACTGGGGCTGAAACATGATTTCTCCAGACAAACCTTGCCTCGTTTAGCACTACAAGGGCTCAAAATCCACAGGCTGCATTTCAGCACATCACTAGCCAAATCTCCAGGTCACAGCTACAAATTTCCACTCCATGGATCCCTGCATTTCACAGCAATTAATATCTTCCCTGTGATCTGACATTGAGGAACCAGACTCAACTATTCCAGAAGGCATTTAGGGACACGCATCTCATTAAAACCCACGGTTAGAAAATAACAGCTTCCCACAGAACACACATCCACAAAAAAATGCAAGTGCCAGGGTAGTAGATCTCTAATAATCCAGAAAGAAGGCAGGAGGCTCATAAATTAAGTCCTTAAAGATCTGCCTCAATGCCAACTTTTAAAACCACTGCTCTGATCAGTGGCTTTGTGCTCACATCAGAAAAAGTCTGACTTATGATCTGTATCACTGGTCCTGCTGAACGAGACTCACTGTCAAGAGGTTGTTTCCTTTGCTTTTTGAGGGATAGAAAAAGCTAGCCAAGAAATCGGAGACCACCAGACCTAAGCTGCAGCACTACAGTAGGAAGGAAAAAGCATTGACAGACTATGTCTTTAGAGAAGAGAGATAAGGGGAAGTTATCCCTGACCAGCACAGGAAAAAGACATAAGCAGGAAGGAAAGGGGAATGAAGAAGCTGATTCTTGTTTACAAGAAACTCCATAAATCAAAGGACAATTTCTTTACAATTTCTTTTCAATCAGTCCTGCTTTATCTGACGTTTGGTTGAAGTTAAATGAAGCACCAGCCCCAAAGACCAAGAGGAAAAAAACATTTGCAAAGCATGATGTATGTTTTTTCCCCTGTTCCCTAATGTCCGCAGCTACACGCAAGCGTCCGTCTCTCGTTCCAGATGCACTTGGAACAATGATGAAAGTTATCCTGAAACAATATAAATAGATCTGTAATATAAATAGAGCAGGCTATGCTGGCGGACAGAGGCAGGACTATGGACTGGGGAAAATGAGCGTAAGCAACATCCCAGAAAGGAGAGCAAGCAGCAGGGCACTGCTGGGGGCAGGGGCTGGAGCAGTACAGGAGAACAGCTACTCCCCATCCAAATCCCTCCTGTGCTCCCCTTCAGAAATATATGTGACGTCATCACTATCTACATCATTTTAATCTAGTTATTCATGTACGTAGGAGAGCTATTTCACACATTTAAGCTGTTTGANAGGGAATGGCCTCAAGCTCTGCTGGGGGAGGTTCAGGCTGGACATTAGGACAAAATATTTCATGGAAAGGATTATTGGGCACTGACAGAGGCTGCCCAGGGAGGGGGTTGATTCACCTTCCCTGGAGGTCTTTAACGGACAGGTGGACAAGGTGCTGAGGGACATGGGTTAGCGTTTGATAGGAATGGTTGGACTCGATGATCCAGTGGGTCTCTTCCAACCTGGTGATTCTATGATTCTATTATTTCTTTTGTCTTGGATTATAATCATTTACCCAAACCCAGGAAATGACAAAGGCAATTAGCTAAGCCTCTTTCAGTTTAACATCTCTCCATGTTTCCACCTGCATTATTGATGAAGCTCCCGAGGACAGCTGCGACACCACAGCTTCTGTTCGAGACAAACAACAGGCGCTCCATCCAATGACCGAGTAAACCACACATCTGAGCCACGCAGGATGTGGCAGGAGCAAGGCTCACTGGACAAGTCGTCACTCTAGGAGGACTGAGGAGTCAGGACAAACCTAACAGAATGCTGGGGAAGTTTCAAGCAATGGAGAAAGGGCTGTCCCCTTCTTGCTAAACCCCAAGGATGAGGAAATGCCACCATTTTTTATACCCGAACACAGAGCAGGGTTTGCACTTTAGGTTGCCATGGGAAGAAACTAGCACTGGTCTTAACATAAACTCCGCTAGGGGAGGTTTAGGCTGGACATTAGGAAAAAAATTTTCACAAAAAGGGTCGTTGGGGCTTGGAACAGGCTGCCCAGGGAGGGGGTTGAGTCACCTTCCTTGGAGGGGCTTAAGGGACGGGTGGACGAGGTGCTGAAGGACAGGGTTTAGTGTTTGATAGGAATGGTTGGACTCGATGATCCGGTGGGTCTCTTCCAACCTGGTTGTTCTATGATTCTACATGCGCTGCCAAATCAGAAGCGTGACATAGGGTAAGAGACAGATGCAGATTTCCCTCCCTGAGAAAGGAGAAAGAACAAATTTTTTTAAAAAAAGCTTTATGAAAGAGCATCTGTAGGACCAAGAAGTAAAGGGGTGAGGGAAAAGAAAGGGAGGAAGAGCAGGAGCAGTGTCACTAACACACCTGATCCACGTGCGCCTTCAGCCCACACCAAGAGCGATTCAGTGTCGATGACAGCCTTGCTTCTGAAGAGAACTGGTGATGCGCTAAGCATATGGTTTCCTAACAGCACGGGGAGCTGAAATGCTCTGTGAAAGGCAGGTTTAATCTCTCAGCTGTCTCACAATGTCCATCAAACAACCAAAGATCTTGGCTCCTTCCTCCACATGACAAATAATGGGACAGCGGGATAACATATCCAGATGGCTCAAACCAAGTATATCGAGGCAGCAGGTTTCCAGTTTTAAACAGACTCCTATCTTTGCTGCTGATTTTACTGCCAATACATCTGCGCTGCACCAGCAGCATGAATCTATTGGTTTATAGGTCCCACAAGTACGCTAAGGGTCCCACAGAAAATAAACCCGGACCTAAAAAGATTACATTCAGAGAAAAGCCAAAGAAAATATATTTTTAGAAGAGATCTAACACTGTAAAGCTGCTTCACTCACGCAGAGAAAAGGGAACGCAAGGAAATATAGTAGACGTGAGTATAAACTGTTTCACCGTTACACACACGGGTCAATCATCCCCATTGAACTGCAATGCTAGGATGAAAAACAGCAATGACAGAGAGCGCTACAACAGCCTGAAACGACTGTGCATCCAGCACGCTGAACGTGAAGGGCTAGAACAGGTGCTACTCGAGGATAAATAATTTCCCAGCCAAAACCTACAATAGCGAGTGAGGAAACGTGGCAGTGAGTACGCCTGCTTCTACTTTTCAGCATCACTTGAAAATGCAGCTCATACCCTTAACATCAATAAACTTTCGACACTAGTCCTTGTACCTTGTACTTCAAAGCATCGAAGAAAAGTACAACAAAAGCTTTAAAAGACAGGATGAAGCTCACATCTCATCCAGAGGAAACAAGGACAAACAACACAGAGAATGAAAAAAATGCTCTGCTCTCACTATCCTCAAAGATGGAACATTCACTCCGGACTGTGTGCAGAGCAACTTGTTAATGCAAGGTGAACATCACACCAAGCAGAGCCCTGCACCTTCCAGTGCTTTTCAAATAATTTCCAAAGAGAACGCTTACAGAGCACAGAACAGCATCAAATCAGCTTTAAAGCCTTTCCATCAAAAGCAAGGCATGGCATGACCAAAAGAAATGTGTTTCTTCATAAAAATCTTGAAAAAAAAAAAAGTAAATAAAGAGCAGAATCTTCTGAGCAGGCTGTGGACTCCAAAAGGCACAGACGCCCACGCACCTCTTCGGTGCAGAAAAACTACAGCAGATTATTGTACACAGAAATATTAAACACAGGAGCTCTAGAATTGAAAAAGAACAATATCTTCACTTACCAGTAGATCTGAATGATTAAAATGCTAGAATTTCACTTAATTTTTGCGCTTTTCGTGAAGGAACAGCCTGTTAAAAGGTCACCATATGATAAAAGGAAACTCCTGGCAATGAAAACCTTCATATGGAATCCACTACTTGGAGTGAGTCAACATATTAAAACTATTCAGAACACTCTTTGTGAGCTTCAGTGTAGTATTAAAATTAGACAGAAAAAGATCCAATAAGCTCACTCTGTTCAGCAACACCTTCTTTATGAAAGACTTAGCATTTGCTATTGGGTTATTTTGCATGAAACCAATATGTTCAATCCCTGCTTTGGTTAAATAATTCGTAACAGTCAAACAGATCCACACATTTGCTGGTTTTGACCAACGCAACAATACCAAACAAGCAGGCTTAGAGTCAAATCTATTAGGCATCAAAGTTGCTGGACTCGAAAAAAAAAACCACTAAAAAAATAGATTCATTAACTATGTAAGAAAAAATACTTCAGTTGGATTTCCAGCCTGAGCAGGAAGAATTGATGTTCCAGTGATAACTTCATATTTCCACTATTATAACTTAAAAGCACTGCCCAAGAGCATCTCTAAAAGGACCAGCACAAAGTGCTTTTAAATACCAAGGGTGGAAAAGAAGTGACAGGATTTATGAGGCATCTCACTACTGGACACAACTAATCCAGCCCAACAAGGAAGCATCTCCCGCAGTCACTCTGAAACGGGTGAATTGGGCCATTTCTGATCCTTTTTCCAGGAGATAACTTGTAAGGATATGAGGAATCTCCCTCTGCTCTTCTCACAGCTCCTGAGCGCAGCTTGCTGGCACACCAGCACGGGTGAGCAAGGCCCGATTTTGTAAGCACCTGGCAAAACCCACAGGGAAACTCCCTGTGTTTGCGGATTACGTAACTTGTCCTGAAGAATCCAGCCAAAGTAGGAGTTTTCAAATTTTCACGCTCCCTGCTAACAACAGCAATGCCCTTAAAGGACAGAAGACTTTAAGATTCCTGCTGTGGTGGGGATGGACAGCCTGGGGTACCACGGGGGTGGTGGGAGGGCAGCTTGGTTGGCAGGAGCATCCCTGCTACGCACGGGGCAGGACCGGGACAGGGCTTGGTGACAGCAGGCTGGGACTGGCTGGGCTGAGGCAGTCCTGGGGCAAAGAGGGAGGACACAGTGGAGGGACAGGGATGCAAAAGGAGGGGTGACAGTAAAGCATCTCCCGCTGCCTGTGCTGCAGGGCCAGGGCACTTCCCTGAGCATCTGTCAGAGAGGGGGATTGTACGAATCATAGGATGGTTTGGGTTGGAAGGGACCTTCTTGAAGATCATCCAGTTCCAACCCCACTGTCATGGGCAGGGACACCTCCCACTGGATCAGGCTGCCCAAGGCCCATCCAACCTGGCCTTGAACCCCTTCAGGGATGGGGCAGCCACAGCTTCCCTGGGCAGCCTGGGCCAGGGCCTCAACACCTTCATCAGGAAGAATATCTTCCCAATGCCTAGTCTAAATCTTTCCCCCTCCAACTTAAAGCCATTCCTCCTCGTCCTGTCATTACATGCCATTGTAAACGTCCCTCCTCAGCTTTCCTGTAGCCTCCTCCAGGTACTGGACGGCTGCTAGAAGTCTCCCCAGAGCCTTCTCTTCTCCAGGCTGAACAAACCCTACTGTCTCAGCCTGTCCTCACTGCAGGTGCTCCAGCCCTCGCATCATCCTCATAGCCTCCTCTGGACCCGTTCCAACAGCTCCATCTCCTTCTTGACGTTGGGGATTCCAGCACTGGCCGCAGCACTCCAGGTGGGATGTCATAGAATCACAGACTCATCAGGTTGGAAGAGACCCACCGGATCGAGTCCTACCATTCCCATCAGTCACTAAACCGTGTCCCTTAGCACCTCGTCCACCCTCCCTTAAACACCTCCAGGGAAGGTCATGACTGCAGAGCCAAGGGGAGTAGAAAAAGCAGCTGAAGCCACTCGGTCTGTTCAGCCTGGAGGAGACCGAGGGGGGGACCTCATCGCAGTCACCGGTTCCTCACAAGGGGAGGAGGAGGAGGCGCTGATCTCTTCTCTCAGGTGACCAACAGGACTGGGCTGGCAGGCAGACGCGCCGGGGGAGGCTCGGGTACCAGGAGAAGTTTCTTCTCTCGGAGGGCGATGGAGCTCTGGGACGGCTCCTCGGAGCTCGCCCCCCGGGGGGCCCCGCTACCCCCCCCCCCCCCCACCCCCCCCCCCGTACTCCTCGCCGGCCCGTGCGCCCCCGCCCAGCCCGCTCTGCTCAGGAATGGANCAGGGAGACGGTGAGGGACGAGCCGTAGTCGGTGAAGGGCTCCACCCTGAAGGCGAGCGGGCGGGCGGCGGCGGGCGGCCGGGCGAACACGGGCAGCGGCGGCTCGGCGGGCGGGCGGGGCGAGGGGGGCGCCGCGGCCCCGGAGGAGGAGGAAGAGGAGGAGGGCGAGGGGGGCGCCGCCGCCGCGGTCCCGGGCTGGAAGGCGAAGGCGCAGGGCGCCTCCCCGGGCTGCGCGCGGCGGAAGGCGGCGGAGAGGACGCGCAGCGCCGGGTGCACGTCCAGCACGAGGGCGCGGGGCTGGGGGCGCAGCGCGCAGAGCTCCAGCACCAGGCAGCCCGCCAGCGCCCGCGCCGCGGGGCGCAGCTCCAGCCCCAGCCGCAGGTGCCGCAGCCCGAACAGCTGCGAGCTCGAAGCCGAAGCCACGTCCGGCGGCGGCGGCGGCTCGGGAGGAGGAGGAGGGGGCGGCGGCGCCTCCGGGCCGGGCGCGGAGCCCTTACGGCAGCAGCACAGCCCGGGCGGCCGCGGGGCCGGGGCCGCCATGGAGCGGCG
Organism: Piaya cayana; assembly: GCA_013389865.1. Taxonomy (NCBI): domain Eukaryota; kingdom Metazoa; phylum Chordata; class Aves; order Cuculiformes; family Coccyzidae; genus Piaya; species Piaya cayana. The sequence goes on along the minus strand of WAAB01025760.1, from coordinate 1,751 downwards.
GGGGCGGCGG
>WAAB01025759.1:23269-33838 GCA_013389865.1 Piaya cayana | reverse complement strand
CACCTATACCATGATTCAAATAAGAATAGGGATGATTAATCCATCTACTCCTGCGTGCCTGGAACTGGAACATTAGGATACATTGATGGATGTTCGGTCTCTTTAGCGTGCGCTATTCTGTTAAAAAGTCTTCATCTTCCATTGTGTGGAAACAGTCATAATTGAGACAAGACATCTGGCTGTGCCAGGTCCCATGGAGACATTATTGTTTGCCTGCCTGGATTTCATGCTCTTCTCAAAGCGTCTGGTACTGGTATAACTGAAAATAGATACTGAAATAGATTAGTGTTTTGTTTAACCCACGACAAGCCTTAGATACTGACTGATAAAGAAGGATAGAAATGACATTTCTCACCAAAGAAGGACCCCAAAATAGATTAAACAACTGTAATAGTGAAAGAGGTGTAGAAAACCAAGAGGATATCAGTCATTTAATTTTATATGAGAATTATGAAGTTCCTTGACTGCATTTCAGGTGGACCTGCATTATTAGGGCACCATGTTATAAGAGGGATGATAGCTCCTCCAGAGTATTGTAGTAGCATCTTCTTCCATCCAAAGTGACTTCTGTTCAGATTTTCTTCAAAAGTAAAGGTGGTCTGGATCAAACTGTCTGCTTCCTAAGAAGAAGTCTCTCAACTTCTTCCCCATTTCAGATAGATTTAGGGAGGAATTAACTGTTCGTTATTTCAGTACTTCTTCCTTTTAGGGAGGTTCTGGAGTTGTGGGTGACAGAGCAGTGCTACCTTGAGTTTTGGTTACATTTTTATTTCTAGCAAATTCTTGTACTTTATTCTAAATAGTGTTTATGGCTTAAATTGAAACTGTATAATTCCTTACCAAACAGCAAAATACTCCCAAATTGTGAAATTCTTGTGGATTGTCATGGAGTGAGCATTGAACTTAGATTTTGTTGTCAATATAAAGTGATTTATGTGGTTTGTTTGCAGATTGCACAATTAAAGACATCAATGCAGTCAATACTGGAGCAATGGAGAGCGTATGATGAAATTTATGCAGAAGTCAACCTGATGACAGCGAGGTATTTGTACTGCATAGACCAGTGCAGACCTTCTGTGGTGTCAGTGGATGCTCTGAAAAACCAGGTCAAAACTCTTCAGGTAGGTCTACAGAAGTTGTCTTTTTTCTGTACTCCCTTCTATGCTTTTAAAGAAACAAACAAACAAACTCCACTGAAAAGAAAAGCAGAATATTTTATTTCTGCAGCTTCCTCTTCATTGTAGTGCCATTGAAGTCAGTGGAATTGGGATTTTTTTCACTCCCCAGAGGCACTGAGGACTATTATTAAATTTCTTTGTTAATTTGGCACATTAGTTCTTTGGTCCAATGTAGGTACCTAGGTTCAAGAGAGAAGTACAGGTCAGCTGGTACCATGTCTGCCTTAGTGTGGACTAGCAGGGCCCCTGTTTTGGATTGCAGAGTTCCCTTTACATTTTACTTTTTTGCATGTGCTGGAAGGCATCACCGTATGAATCAACAGGTCTTCATGCTCCTGTGCACTACTGAGTCCAGATGGACATGTGCCTCGTGCTAATGTCTACTCAGTTCATGTCTAATCCACATGGACAGCAGGAATTTTGGCTGTAAATACAGCTGGTGAAGGAAAAGCTAATGCCATTGCTGCATGTGTTTGCCTAAAGGTTACTCGCTGTTCAGGTGAAATATGTTGGTTCTTGGTTCATTGAGCAAATATCCTTTCAATCCTTCACTTCTGCTTCCCAGGGAAATACTGTAGCATAACCTGGAAGGAGATGGCAGTGCATTGATTCTGGGACTGAGTGTAGAAAGCAAGGAGACCTGGGAGGAAATTGGTGAAGGGACTGTGTCTCTAAACCTGTGATGTGAATGCTCCAGTTGTAGTACTGTGACCCAGATGCCGTGCCAGTGACCACTGACGTGTTAGGCATTAAAGCATTACTTGCATTAAAGCATCTTTCCACACGTAAAGAGCATGGGAATGAAGGTCCAGGACCCAGGATAGCCCTTCCCAAAAGCTGTGGCTTGACTTGAGTGGGTGCAGCAGCCCTAGGGCAGAGCAGGGGGGTCCCTGAACCCAGTGTTTCCAATTGCTCCAATGCAAAGTCAGCTGTACAGTCGACCTCCAGAGAACTGGAGCTTCCTGTGCAGCCTCTGAGTGAGGCTGGGCATAAATGCCAAGTGTAAAAGCTCTGGATTGTCCTGCTGCCCCTGCTTGGCTATTTCAGAGTTTACGTGGGGCATCTAGAGTAGGCAGGCAGGCTGGCTCCAGGTCTGAATGTTTCACAGATACAGCTATGTGTCTCTCAGCAGTAAAGCCTGCATAAGCGTTTTCACCTTCACATAGGGACATGTAATAAATGGAAGGAACTGGGGCACCTTTTACCTCCTTCCTTCTATCACCCTGTTTAGTTTTAATCTGGATCAGTTCACACATATGATCCATGGCAGGGTTCTACAATTGTATTTGAATCAAGAGGGGTAACACTCAGCTGGAGACAGGAGTTGTCAATCCAGCTTTACTGCCAGTAGAAATTTCCCTGAATCAGTGGCCTAGAATGAACACATTTTTGGTTTCTAGTGAATTAAACAGTTTGAGGCTCTGGGTTGGTTAAATGTGGTGTTTCTTTAAGAGCAAATAAATGGCCTCAGTTTAAAACAGGCCTCTTAAATGCTTTTTTGACTTGGACCATTCCTCTTCTCTTTTAGTTTCCTAATTCTTAAGATCGGGTGTTGCATTTTTCACAAATATTTTAACCTGTACTGCATTATTGCTGCCCTGTCCCTCCCAGTCTATAGGAGAAGCCGTACTTAGGTACATCTCCACACCTAATTGCCATAATCTGTTTTGCAGTCTCTTCAAGATGAATCTGAGGTCAGTGAAGAAAGTTGGACCAAACTCCAGACTGCTGCCAGTAGCCTGAAGAAGAACTGCTCACCCTCCTTTGCAGAGATTATTGAACAGAAGTGCACAGAGGTACACACTAGGTAAGCTTGCAAGAAAGACCCCTAGTAATTAGCATTTTAAATACTAAAAAAAAATGTTACTGAGGCAGGACTTGGAGGCCTGTCACATTTTAAAATCTATATTAATATGCTTCACCCATTTGAGGAGTAGCTGATGCTACCTGTTTTGTGATGGTCACGGAGGACAAGTTGGTGCTGTGCCAGTGGGCTTTCACTAACATGGGTATGAACGCAGTGAAACTCTCACAGGAATCCTACACGAAATCATATTCTGGAGGAGAACCTACTAAGAAAATGTTCTTGTCCCTTGATATGCTGGCAGGTGGAACTCGGTAAATGAAGACCTCACAGATCAACTGCGGGCAGCGCAAGCGACCCTACAGCTTTTGGAGCCCCTCGATACTTCATGCACTGAGTCAGCAGCCAAGTTACAACAGCTCGAAGAGCAGTGCGCTCGACTCTTGGATGCTCATGCACCTCAGGAAGACACTGTAGAAACCCTGAAACAGAGGATACAGGATCTAAAGGTAAATGAATACATTTCTGCAGCTTGGTACAAATCAAGATTTATTGTTGAGAAACAAATCAGAAGAATGCCATCCTCCCCGCTTCTCCCTCAAACCAGTCAGTGGAAAACATGGTATCTGTGCTTTTTTTTTCTATTAACAGACACGTTTGTATTTCTTTTAAATACTTTGATGAGATCCTGAGATCAAACCAAGCCAGAGTTAGCATAGGATGAGAAGGGAGCAGAAGGGAGTAATCATATTCCACCTCTGCCTCTTTCTGCTCTGTACAGAGAATCAGGCCTGTACTGGAAGGAATAATGAAACCAGAAGTTATATACTTTATGGGGCCCTGCTTCAGAGGAGACATAATATCTACAAGAACAATAGCTGGGGGAAAAAGACCAGTTTCCCAGAACACAGGACCACCTCGAAGTCTTCTGTAGTCCTTCAGCTGGTTTTATCTGGGTTTGGTACTTTTTTTGGCCCAGCCCGATAAGTTTACAGAATTCTGAGCTCATTAGATTGTTCTAAATACTTCTGACTTTAGGCAAATGAGATCTCATGCTGAGGCCATGTGTTTTCTCTCCCTAATCTCCTCTATTCCAGTAGTATCCTACTGCCTGAAGTCACGGGTGCTCCACTGAACTTTGCAGTGTGCCTTTCCCAGTACTAGAGTCAGTGGATCCAATTCCCATTATCCTTCAAGTAATAGACTGAAGCTTTCACCATAACTGAGCTTAGTTACAGCAACAAAAGGTATTAAGTGAATGTGGTACAAGAATGATGATGTTGTTCATTTGCTGACTTTTTTTCTTTCCCCTTCTCTCATCAGAATTTACAGCATGGCCTTGAAGACATACTAGTATTTCGTATTGAGATTTCTTCGCAGGCTGATTGGATAAAACAGCAGGCTGGATCAGCTGCACAATCCTTTCTGTTGGAGAAGCTCCAGCCGCTCCAGAAAGCATCCTATTTGAAAGAGATTTTGCAGAGGAGGATAAATGAATTCGAGGTATTTTTTTTAATATTAAATTAGCTGTCAGTGTGAGGTAACTTCTTTACTAGAACCTTGGAGTTCTTGAATTGAAATTTCAAAAAATGAAGCTTGACAGTATGATCAGCTGTATAAAGAATTAATACATGAGGCCAGAGGAACACGTGCGGGAAGGATTTCAGCCTTCTTTAACTGTTTGTGTTGCTCTAACAAGCCTGCAGTTTGCATTTAATTGTTGTTTTCCTGATGATATTGCTTATTGTTCCTTTTTGTATACTGACTATGCGTATTAAATAATAATTAACGTAAGTATGCAATATTCACCCTAGTGCAATCTTTTACAACTGGAGGATTTCCAGAGCTCCCTTGAAGTGCTGGAGGGTCGTGTCAAGAACTGTATGGACAATTTTGATAGTTGCTGCTTAGAAGGAGAAACAGACAACTCAGAATTGCTTGTGGTATGTTTAATTTCCCAAGTACAGAAAGATACATACTCTGGGTTTTAGAGTCTGTAGGACACCAGCTCTCACGTACTTCAAGAACCCCCTTGTGTCCTAAGTATTCTAGTTACAGCGTTTCCATCAGAGTAACTATAATCCCATCCAAAGCACAAATCCCAATGATTTAAGTTCGTAAAATCTCTAGGCATGCATTGCATGCCAAATGGCTTCATGGAGGGGAGAAAAATCACATAGATTTAGGGCTAAGAGGAGATCTTTTTCCCCAGCTTTGCTCTGGAGCTACCCAGTTGCCTTTAATGTAGGGTCAGATGTAATGCTGCAAGTAGAGCTCTGGAGCATCTGTTCAGTATTGTTTGAAAAAGGGGCCCCATGTAAAGCAATGACGACTTTTTTGCTTCCTATATTCTTTGAAGTTGACACAAAGATGTTGGGGGTGGTGGTGTTCAGTTAGCATTTTGGATGCGTAATATTCAGAGGCTTCCTACAGAAGAGGCTTCTGTATGTCTTGGAAATGAAAGAGAGGCTGTATTTTATGCAATTAATTGGGGTTTTTTTGTTTTAATTTCCAGGCTTACACACTGGAGCTTGCTGCGCTTTCTCCAAGCATAGAGAGTTTGAATGAAGCAAGCATTAAGGTGCCACTCAGTGACTTCACCCTGAAGAAAATCCAGAGCCTGACTTGGCAGTGGAGTCAGAAAACAGCAGCTGCTCTGGAACGCTGCAGGTCTGTAATGCAACCAAAAAGTTACCACTAACAATTTCCTCTTCTGTGAGGAAACTAAAAATCAGATTAAAGCACGGGAAGCCTTTCAATCTGTTTTCGACTTTCTCGGGGGCTTTTTATGCTGAATTTCTGCCCTTTCAATTTACTCCAGATTATTCAGTGACTATTTGTAATCCAAGTCACTTGACACAAAAAATCAGGACATTCATAGGTGAAGAAAAGGTAGCAAAGTGCCAAGCAAAACCCTGCTATGTTAGTCTTACTAACAGCCACACTAGACCGTGTGCAAACATATCCGGGGAAACTGACCAGCACTGTAGTTTCTGATGATTTCTTTTGTTTTCCAGTGAATTGCAGGGAACTCAGGATGATGAAAAGAAATTTTTACAGAAATGTGAAAACTGGATGAAATTCCTAGAAAAAATGAAAGAAGCGTTAAAAGCAGATATTCCAGGACAGCTGGAAGAACTGCAGGATCAGCAGGGAGTATATGAGGTAAAGCTCTCTCTAAAAATAGAAGCGTCTTCTTGAATGGTGAAGGAGTAGGGAAATGACTAGAAAATACTATGCTTTTTGAAATTATATCTGGAAAGAGTTTTATTGAGCTTTTCACTCTTTTGAAATGTGGCCTTGTATTTATTCAGAGGAAAACTTGGAGATGTTAAAATCCTTTTCCGAAATGGATGGATTCCTTTTTGCAGGGAAAAGTCATTTAGGGGAGTGCATCCTCTGGTGTTGCATGGTGTAGATTTAGGGGTTGTCCTTTGCAGGGGCAGGAGTTGTTCTCAACAATCATTGTAGGTCTCTTCCAACTCTGGACATTCTGTGATGCTGTGATAATGGGAGTCCTATATTTCTCCAGACCTGAGGTTACTTACTTATCTGCTTGTCCTATAGCACTGAAGCCTGTGGCATCTAACTAGGCAGTTTGCTGGTGATCTGGCAGGGACTTTACCAGTTCATGGGAGAACTGTGTTTAAAACAAAATCTTTTCACAGCAGATTTCTGCTACAGTTGTTAGATTTTGGTGGAAATCTGTTCCGCTGGCGTTTCCCACACACTTACTGTTATATATAGAGCAGGTGCTTCATGTGTGTCTTACAGTATACGTTCACAGAATCACTAGGTTGGAAAAGACCCACAGGATCATCAAGTCCAACCATTCCAGAGGAATGTTCAGAGGAGAAGGTACCTGGCATGCTAGCAGTAGCATGTGAATGCAATTCTAAGGGAAGTGTCTATCTATAGACTTTGTCCTAGTGTCAGGAGGATGGAAAACCAGCCAAAGTAAAGAAAAAAAATCATGTGGGAAATGCTACACATGATGAAATGTCAGAGGGAGCTTTGTGTACTCAGAGCAGACCAGAGCTTCACACTACCTGAAATACTGCTGCTAGTTCCATGAGGTGTTAGGTCTCACATGCTAAGTGATGTTCATTAGGGTCCACAGAAATGTAGTGTTTCTTTCACTTAGAACTCTCCAATTCCTTCATTACAATGAAATTATTTATAGAATAAACTTTTGCTTGTTGTGATAGAGAGCTTTTTTTATAGCTTTTTTGTAAGTTTCTGTCTAGATTGCTCTTCTCTTGAATGAGTCCTGCAAACTTCAGGTTTTAGATTATGTATTGCATGCAGCTCCCGGTGGGTTCAGCTATCATATATGTGCAAATTCTTCCTAGTATCCAAAAAATGTGGAATCTTTTAGGATGCATTTCACACCAACACTTGAAAATGATAGAGCTTTTAGCATTTAAAATTGAATAAATGCTGTCAGTCAAGAGGAGCCGAACCAGCTTTTATGGTGAAGGTTGTTCAGTGAACAAACTGTTGTTCTTTTGGTATTTTCAGATGCTGCAAACTGAGATCTCCTTAAATCAGCAGACATTTAACTCTATTATAGCAAAGGTTCTACTCTCCTTGGAATCCGGAGAAGCAGAGCGAAGGTAATTTATTTGGCTTGATCCCTAAGATCTTGATAATAGAGTAAATATGTTCTCTTCCTTGAGTTGGGATTGAACCGTTGCTCTCAAAACCCAAATTCTTGACTGGGTTCACTCTTTCAATACCCCCTGGCACATTTTGCAAAAGTGTGAGGAGTGCAATGTTGTGGCCAACAAAAGAGGCTTCTCTTCTTCTTCTACTGCTGGTAACCTGAAGTTTGTGGAACCATGTGTGTTGGGACAGTTGTGGCTGAGAAGCTGCCTTCTTAGAGTGGGTAATCTGATCCTGCATATGAAGGATCCTTTCTTGCTTCCTAGACCTCTCTACTTTTCTAAGTGCAGAGGTGTGAGACTATCCACATTGCCCCAGCACACATCGTAGGTCATTAAGTAGCTAAACCTGTTTTTATCACTATGATCTTATGCTTTTCTCTTTGTCGACATAGAGTGGGAAGGAGCAAGTAGTGCTTGTGAGCAGAGGTTCACCTGCCTTAGGTGTTTTTGCTGTGAAGACTTTACCACTCTCTGTCAGAGCTGCTTCCAGAGGGTTGGCAGGACAGTGCGTGTACTCGCCTCAGCCACTTCAGGATGAAACCTGTAGCTTATTAGCTTAAAGCTGCCAGGGAAGGCAGGTCTAAGCTAAGAAAAGCTGCTGGATTTTTGTGTTGAAGGTAGTCCCTCAAACACGGGTGTCTGTATAAGAGCAGATTGGGGTTGTGGCTTCCGCAGAGGAGCAGAATCGACAGATGAGGGTTGTCTTAACCACTCCAGCTAGATCCGCTGGATCATCCAACCATGTTGTAGGAGAGGTCAAAAGCCCTGCTTGAGCGGGTTCAGTAACAAAACAGAGCCTTTTCACTTTGCAGTTAAGTCCCAGCTCTTTAAGGTGAAACAATGATTGAACTCCCACTTACAGCCTGGTGAAAGCACAGAGCAGTTTTTCAGCATAATTAGAGACTGTCTCACTTGCGTTGACTTCCTTGTTCTTCAGAGAAGTGTTTAGCACACTTCTATGATTGCTGCGCCATACATATTGCTATACCGCAACAGCAAGAATGACTTGCATCGTCCATTCTTGTGTTGTGAAAAAGGTTTTTTTATTTAAAAGATGGAAAACAGAGAGCGGGGCTGAGCTTAGGGCTTCGTAGAGCTTTTTGCATAGTTGGGTATTGTCATTGGAATACAATATTGCAAATGGAAATGCATCACATTTATTGTAAAACGCTGCCTTGAGGTCAAAATACGTTAACAGTCAATACTTGTCATTTTCAGAAAAGACTTTATTTCCAAGGTCACTTTGCTGAAAGAGCAGTGGCAGAATGTTACTTGGATGGTTCAGCAGAGGAAGAAAGATATTGATGGACTTGTGAGCCAGTGGCAGCTCTTCAGGAGTTCCCTGCAGAGTCTCTTCAGATTTCTTGCCGATACAAACAGCTTCCTCGTAGCTGTGAGAAGCCAGGACTGCAACAGCATTTCCCAGCTTAGAAATCTAATTCATGATTTCAAGGTACTGTACCTATCTCTCCTAAATGCAAAATCTGTGGGTTTTTTTTCTCAGACTGAAACAACTGCTGTCCATAAGATAAAATGCTTTAAAATCACCTGCTTTTTCGGGAAAAACAGTTGCTGGCCCTTTTTCTTGAAGCTGACCCTCTAGGTCTGCATGCATCTTACTGAAATGGCTGGTGAATGCAGGCCTTGCAGTTTGCCTGAAGGAAGCAGGCACATATGTAGCAAGGCAGGTGATGTGGACCCCGTGTGTGCAGGGAAGGGCAGGAGATGTCAAGAGCAGAGGATAAAACATTTGCAAGGAGGTCTGTCCTTGGAGCTGCCACTCCAGAATGCGCAGACCTGGGCAACCGTTCTTCATGTCAGCGAGTTCCGCATTTTATGTGCAGTGGAAAAAAATACTTTCTTTTGTTAATTTTAATATCCCGGATTCCCATTTTGTTATGCATCTCTTTGTTCCATAAAAAAAATTAAAAACAAGCAGAAACTTGATGGTTGCTTAAGGCAGTGTAAAACCTTTCAAAAATACATGCTTAAACTCTATTTGCATGATCCAGTATTTATTGTGTTCCCACTCAGCTGATGTTGGTGGATTAACACATCGCCAGTACTGCAACTGGCACTTGCTCAATTTATTCTGTCTTTATTTTTACCTGCTGTGTAAAGGTGATGTTCAGTAGATTTTATGAGTTAATGCTCATGGTTTTCCTTAGTGAGAAAAGCCAGAAAGTCTTCTCCCTCCTACTCCAAATTGCTCTTCCCTCCTGCTGTTGTTTTAAAGAAAGAAACAATGATTGTATCTGCTTGTGTTATAGGTGAGTTTGTGTTGTAGGCAGATTATTGCTGAGGGCTTACTTCACTTGGAGTATGTCACAATAGATAGAACTGTTATCTCTGAAAAATTTCTCTTAGTTGTTGATGATAGAGGTGCTAGGGGAACTTATACTGTGTTTTTTATTCAGAATAATTCAGACAACTGAATTTCCATCTTTTTGTACCTACTGCACTTTCACTCTATCTGTAGATTCAGCCTGTGAAAAGTTATTGTAGAGTTTTATAGAGCAGAAAGAAACTGATTTTCCTGAAATTAAAAAAGCAGATGAGAGAAGACCTATTCATTGTTCTTTCATGGGTGTGAAAAAACTAATGCTTTGTAACTCCCTTTGTGGGTTGTGTCTTGTTTCCTAGTGAAGCACCAGGAGCGTGCTTCTAAAGCTTGCTAAGAACACCTTAGGAATATTTTTTTTTTCTTTTAAAGAATAAGGCAGTGATTCTTCAGAGGTGGCAAGCTACATACTCCTTAACCATCGATGTTGGGGAGAAATTACGCACTGTCTCCAATCCTGAGACCAGCGCTGTTCTCCAGGAGGACCTCAGACAGCTAGAGCAGAGTTGGGATGACACCCGGATCCTGCTGGAGAAGACAAAGACACAACTCAGCAATGCACTACAGGTAGATGATGCC
>WAAB01025759.1:0-23027 GCA_013389865.1 Piaya cayana | reverse complement strand
AAAAAATAATTGGATAGAATCTTTTTTCTAGTTAAGCACCAGGAGGGTGCTTTTAAAGCTTGCTAAGAACCCCTTAGGAATATTTTTTTTTTCTTTTAAAGAATAAGGCAGTGATTCTTCAGAGGTGGCAAGCTACATACTCCTTAACCATCGATGTTGGGGAGAAATTACGCACTGTCTCCAATCCTGAGACCAGCGCTGTTCTCCAGGAGGACCTCAGACAGCTAGAGCAGAGTTGGGATGACACCCGGATCCTGCTGGAGAAGACAAAGACACAACTCAGCAATGCACTACAGGTAGATGATGCCCTCCCTGGGCAGAGGCAGCTTCTGCTTCTCTGACGTTGGGTCTCAAGAGCAGAGCTTCCCTGCCCCACTGTCCCCAAGTCTGAGCTCTGTAGCACCAAGGCAGATGCTGAGCGGCTGCTCCATGCAGAGGGACTCCAAGGGAAATGCTTGTCTTGTGCCATGAGGTCTTGTGGGAAGCTAAAACTGTGGTCCCCGATTCTGCAAAAGAAGGTGGAGCTGGCATTCACTTGCTGCTACAATGGATATTTTCCTGCTCTGGTTGTCCTCATGGTCCCCATGGCCTGGTACATTCTTCTGTTTTGGGCTGTGAGGCTTGAGGTGATAATTAGCTTAGAGGGAGCTAGTGTGACTTGTTGCTCCGCCTGTTGTTGTGCCTCTAAACAGAAGGGTAGGTTATATTTCTTTCCTTAGAGCGATGAATTTGTTTTCGTGGCTGGACAGCACATAAGGTGTGTCTTAAAACTGGAAACTGTCATCAATAGTCTCCAGCCCATAAACAATGCTTAAAGCCTCTCAGGCTGGATGAAACAAAACGAGCAGAAGTGCTCTGTAAGGCAAACACAAGAGAGGGTTCAGGTTCTGTGAAATCCGTGCACCCATTTCTTGTAGGTAGGAAAATCCAAGTAACCAGAGCACATGATTATTTATTTCAGTGGGTGAAGCGGCTATTTTCCAGCATGTCCATAAGGTTCAATATGTCACAGTAAAGTATCTTAACCTTTTATATCTTTATTGGGTGTTCCTGTGCAGACTTGGGACTGCTGTGAAAAGCACATCAAGGAATTGGAAAGCAGCCTACGAGAGCTGAAGGAGACAGTAAAAGATCCACTTCCAGCTGAACATGAAGAGCTCTACAAAGCTAAGGAATGCCTTAAGGTATCCAACAGTTGTACTGCTTTTAAACAGATGTAGTCTTTGCACTCTGTAAAATCAATTCTCCCTCTCACCTGCTCTTCAGTGACACTGAATTTCTGTCCTTTATACCATCTTCATTTTTGTCAGTCTGCAAAGTCCAGCTGACCAAGAAGATTACAGGAAGAGTAGTAGTGTTTGGATTTATTTTTCCTGCTTCTGCTCCCTTTCCACAGCCTGACTTCACAAAATAAGCAGTTCCTCAAACAAAAGGGAAAAACATCCTGGTCTCAGCTCAACTGGCTGCTGTCCTAGTGGCTGAATCTCTTTTTGTTTTCCAATCCATTTTGTACAGAGAGCTCCTCAGGCAAGAGACCTTGTAAGTCTGCAGAGCACAACGCACACGGATGGGATCTGAGAATAATTAAAGAGAAGGAAAATTAAGAGTAAGGGAGTGGCAAAAGCCCTTGCAGCCCATAGCGCACCATGAAAATTAACTAGCAAGGAAAGCATTTCCAAAGGATAGGAGACATTTTGTCTGGATTGGTCAGTCTTTCATCATCCTTTTATGAAGTGAATTGTTGACCTGTGTAGTGGGAGCAAATAAGCTTATTAAAAGCAAAGGCTTTGAACTCATGATCAGCTGTCTGAAATCTTCTTTTGTGAGTGCTAGCTGCTTTTCCTATGGCAGCAGTCTTGCTGTAGCCCTGAAGTATTTGTGAGATGACAACCCATAGCTCCTGCCTCGTATTGCATTAACAGAAATTCAGCCCCAAAGGTGTCAGGGTCAGAGCAGATGCTGCTCTTGGTATAACAAAATAAAGGACCAGAATGGCATGGGGGAGAAGAGAGGGGTCTTTCTTTCCTCTCCCTGCATTTCACTCCTCTAGAATAAAGTTGTTTTTCTGTCAGGCTTGGACCAAGACTAGTAAAATCCCATGAAATTCCATTGTTAGCTCCATTAATGCAGGTATTCGACCACTGTTAAGATGCGTAAATGCGCGTGTGCATATCTATGGGGAGTAATTTGTGGTGAGCTTAGGTAAATTGTTTAGTCTTTATCTCCCAGTGTTGAAGCAGATGATTTAGAGAAGTGATTGAATCAAAAGACCAGTGAAAATGCTTGCAGGGCTTGGACCTAGCATGCTTCTGACACAAACATTCACGGTGTTTTTCCTTTTAAATGAGATAAATTGGATTCCCTGTAAGAGCTTTTTTTATTAGAGAAGCCAGTGATACTAACACTTCCCAGCAACGCCCTTGCAAAATGGGACCTGATTCCTCATGTGTGGAGTATTTTGTTTCCCACTGCATGCAGTGGTGTCTGGTTTTTAGGTCATCATTTTAGCATTGCTAAGGAAAATGCCTAAACTTGTTATTAAGGCCAAAGGGAGGTGGGTGAATGAAGCAGAAGAGAGAGAATGTGTATCTGTGAATGAGCAATTTAAAAGCTCCAGATTTCTGAGGTGCCTGCAAAACAGTTCATTAGAGAAGGGAATGGATTTTATTTTTTAGCATTTAGGTAACTAAGCTGCAACTGGAACAAATGCTGGTGAAAAGCAATTTGGCCAAAATAATAATAATTTAAAAAAGAAAATCCAAAGAATTTGACAGGTTTCTTCCTGGATGTGAAAGCTCAAGCACTGCCCTGGAGCATGAGAGCAGCAGGGGCTCAGGCAGCATTTGGGATGCGTTGGGGGCTGCTGCTGCACCAGTAAATGAGCAGCAGCTCTGCCCTGAGCTCCAGTGTCTCCCAGTCAGGCCCTGAGCCAAATACTGGGAACTCAGTGCGGTCCAGCTGGAGAGCGCCACACAAGTGGCCGCACATTCCCTTCCTCTCCTCCCCCTCAGGCCAAGCAGGGGATTAACAAGCAGGTTTGGAAAGCAGAGGAGCTTAGTGCCAAGGCTTGTTCTGGGTGTGTTTCCATGCAGGAGCTGGAGCAGTCGCTGGCAGACTGGGCTCACAACATGAAGGAGCTGCAGGCCATGAAGGTGGAGGTGGCTCACTACATCCTTGCTGAGGACATGATGGTGCTCCAGGAACAAGTTGAACATCTGCACAGGCAGTGGGAAGAGCTCTGCTTGCGAGTAAGTGTTTTGCCTCCTCTGGGGTTTATAGCGGGATATTCCTCTGGCCCGGCAGAAAAAGGGGAGCGGGATAGCAGATGGGATTTCTCGCTTTTCCAGCTTTGTGTGGGGATGGGGCTTCTCCCAGTGCAGCAGAGCAGGGCTGCAGTTTGCCCTTTGGACACAGCCAGCTGGAGGGGGTTTTGCAACCCCATTCTAGCTGATGAGTGCCCAAACTGCACAGAGTTGAAATGCAGCTGTGTGCTGAAATAGGTAGCTCTGTTCGGAGCTGCCAAGGGTGGACAGGGGAAAGGATCAACACAGGAGCTGCCTGAGCGCACAAAGCAGGGAAAGGAAGGAGGAGGAGGTCTTTGCAATCTGCTCTTAAAAGAAAGAAAACTTAAATGCATTTAAATTCTGACTCCTTGAGTTTAAACGCATTAAGAACTGACTTATCTTTCCTGTAGCAATAAAAGCCTGAGAAACATTCCTTGTGGCTTGTTGCTATATTACTCTTAATTCAATGCTGCTTGTAAAATTGCTGGGGAGCATTTACTGGCAAAGTCACATGAACTTGATTCACTTGTTTTTTTGTGCACTTTGAATGTGTGTTTACTTTGCCCTACCAACAGGATTGGGAGAATTAATATACTTCAGGGTCCTAAGTTACTATGGATGGCTCCATATGCCAGCAAGCCAAGCTCTTGCCTCTCTTTACTTACAGGTCAATAGCTTTTATTTTCCAGTTTGATGCAAGTTAGTATTCCATGTCTATCCCTTACTCAGGCAAAGGTAAAGCGATCCTGGTGCAACGATTGACAATGTAATGAATAGCTGTGCTTATTTCACAAGCTTTGGTGTGATGAAATAGTTATTTGGGTTTCTTTTTTGCATTGCAAAAAGAGAGAAGAATTTAATATCTTTGTTTTAAACTGGATGGTTAATCTACAACCAGCATTTTCTCTGTTATTATTTCCAAACTCTGAAAATAGTTCCAGAGACACCCTCCCCCCTCCTGAGAAATACAGGCCATTCTTTTTAAATCAAAATGCGTGAACCCTTTTCCCAATGGAAATCTGCAGTTAAGCCTATGAATGAGAGAACATTGTTGGTTTTACTTTTTGGTGAACTGCTGATGGCTGCTGTTTCAACTGCTGTTTCAAGCTCTGAGAATTAAGCTATCCTTTGTATCTACTCCTCTGCAGTCTCTCCAAGTAGTAACTCCCTGTAAGTTCAGATTTTATTCAGAATTTCTATTTTGATTTCCTGAGAGAGCAGCGTTTAGGTGAGTCTGTTTTGGAGAGAATGAAGGAGTGACACTGATGCTACTGTGTTTGGTACACAGAAATCTGTAGTGGGAGGAATGTGTCCAGTGCTGCGGGGAGGGATCCGCACGCTGCAGTGTTTACACAGCTCTTCTCAGCCCCCAGAAAGCGTCAGGGGGGTAGGAGAGCAGACTTGATCAGCTGCTAGCCCAGCTGCTTTGTTTTGGTTAACAAATTAGAGGAGTCAAGAGTATTGTGTGGAATGAAAGAATCTGCAGTATCAATGCAGAGAGGTGAAAGCCTTTTAGAAGCGAGACGCGGCTGCAGCTGTCACGGCCGTGGGAGCAAGGCAGCCAGATGCCTGTGCTGGAAGAGGCAGGGATGCAAACACACACAGTAAACAGATGCACTCAAGGGATTAGCGTTTATATAGCTGTCTTTGCAAGGTACATGTAGGTCAAAGATGGAACTGTCCATATCAGCCAGTATCCAGTCCTAATGAACACTAGCGTATGGATTGGGTGTGTGGGCCTTGATGTTCTTTTGGTATTCCCTTGGGAATGCTCAGGTGGCTCATGCGTCGTAGATGCAAAATGAAGCCAGTACCAGGGCAGTTGGTCTAAGGAGATAGTACTCCAAGTAGTGGCTTTAAGGGCGCACATTCCTAGAATGTTGTCTGCGATTTTTTGGCTCATCTGTGTTTTACCCTGAATCTGTATTGCTTTGCCAGCTACAAGATGCTTCCTCCTCTCAAAATCCTGTCTTACCCTGTGCTTAGCAGGCAGAAATGGAGTCTGGATCGTTTCAGGATTATAGATGGTTTTGCTGACATGCATAGACTCTTCTTCCATGATCAAGTTAACTTGTCTTCACACACAGGAGGTGCTGCAAGTGGCAGAGGGAGAATGATAGATTTACCTTCCATGCCTCTGAAGCTGAGGGCATAAGGAGCAGCCCACATCAGAGGCCCTCTTAGGGAGACTGAGGTCCCTGAGGTCTCCAGGAGACTTCTTGCCATTGAGAATTCTGGAGGTTGTTTCCCTGCGTCTCAAGACAGTGCTTTCAGCATCATGTCTTTGCTTAGATCAGTATGAAGGATTTACAAATCACTTTCACTTCTCATCCCCTGCTTTAAACAAGTCAGAGTTTAAAGGACAGAAACAGTATAGTGGGAGGTCACTTGGTGCCTCCTATTTGATCCTAGTGTTACATGGAGCTGTTCTTGCTTCTACACTGAAACTTCTCACTGAGGTACAAAGCAGTGTTAGACTTTAGTCTTGGAGAATCAGTAATGGCATTCCGAAGACTCGTTTGCTGTGTAAGATTCATGTTAGAAGTAGAGAGGGAATGTTTCGTGCCCTGGGATGATATTTTGAGTGGCTATTTGCAGCCAAGGCAAGCAAAACGCTATGCTTGGTCTTTACACAAAGTTCATTGGTGAGGCTGAGGGGTCAGTTGTCTGTCTTGTTTTGTTAGAATTTGTACCATATTTCTCTGCATTTGCACGTTTCATCTTACTACAGGAATCCAACAAAATAGGTAAATGAATGCGAATAGATATATTTTAAGATCCTTAGGCTAAAAATAAGTAGTATTAGTGAGTAGAAGAGTGACCCTGCTTGTTTCTGAGAGGTTGGAGCAGTGTGCTATCAGGTTCACTTGTTCAGGCAGCATCAGAACTTAATGTCCCTGTTTGAGCAATGTGTCTTATCTATCCTGGCAAATGTAATTTTGAGGAAAAAGTCTATAGTTTTCAATAAAAAAAGATAGATTCTTGATTTTCCTGTAAGTTCTTTGAGAACTGGTGACCAAAGGAAAAGAGGGAGGTTTTTATAGAGGTAAAATAGCTACTTTCAGTAGTTGCAGAGTTTCTCTGAAGAGTCACAGAAAAAGAACAACTTACCTAGGTGTTATTTCTCTTATATACTATGCGAGACGCTCCTAAACAGGATGTAGTAATTATATATTTTATATTCCTTCTTTGTTTGGTGTTTTCAGACTTTCACTGAGTAACGTTTGAATTGTTATATAAGATCATTATTTATAAAGCTGTCAGTTTAATTCTTCTGAGGGAGAGAATCTGGTGTTTGCTACTCAACTTTTGGCCCTGCTATCTAAAATAAGACATAATAACAATCTGCTTGCTGGCTTTGAAAAGAAAGCTAGAGATATTTAATAACTGCTCCTGCAAAATGGAATGTGATCAAATGCAGACTAGAAATTAGAGGGCTCCTAATGACTGGTTTCCTGAGAAAGATGTTGCCAGCAGTTAATGTGTGTGCTTATCCATAGGTGTCTCTGCGTAAGCAGGAGATCGAGGAGAGGCTCAATGCCTGGGTCACGTTCAATGAAAAGAATAAGGACCTGTGCTCCTGGCTGGTGCAAATGGAAAGCAAAGTATTACAGACTGCAGACGTTAGCGTTGAAGACATGATAGACAAATTGCAGAAGGTAAGTTGTAACGCCACTTCCTTCGATTGCAGTCTGATAGCTCGTTATAGAGACATCATTGCTCATTTCTTCCTTGCCTCTCAGAAGTAATGTGTGTTGTAAAGTGAACATGTATAGGCTTTTGTGAGAAGCTTTGCTTTTCAAGTGTCAGCTTTTGTCTTCTTCCTGATGGTCGGACTTGGAGCATAATGCAAACCAGAAATGCCACCTGCTTGCATCAAGGCAAGGAGCTGTGATGTATGCGAGTTGCCTTGTTGGGCGCGTGTGCATATGCAGCACTGCTCAGCTTTCCCTGCTGGGAATCAGTGATGTCCTCACTGCTCTCACCACCTCCACCCATGTCAGGAGATGCACAAGTGGTAGTCAGAGGGCAGAGGAAAGATTGGAGGATGGGGTAGGTCTTATGCCAGGCAAGCGAGAACTTAGCATAATGAAAAATAGAACCTAATTTTACTCCTTCTCCTTGGTAGCCAATGCAGTTAGAGCTTTCTAATCCTTCTGTATTAGCTTGATTTTCAACAGGACCATTATTTTGCCGCAATGTTCCTCAAAAGGCTTAAAGGTCTTGATATCTAATCCCAGATCTCTGGATAAGAATACCAGCAAAATAAAGCCACCCTAGGCTTGAATTTGGGTTCTTTTGAGGTAGCTTGATTGAAAAATTATGTTAAATTGCAAAAGCAGGGATAAAATTAGAACATTAAACTGCTATTTTTAGGAGTACTTACTCATGGCATTTGCAAACCTTTAAGCTGCTTATTTTTTCATAATGGCTTCATCGTGAGTCTGCTTTTCCACTGAGGGTTTTTTTGTTTTGTTTTGAGTGAGAGTTCTGCATGCCAATGCAGAAACATCAGCAATCACAGATACCACCTGTTGTCACGTCACACACGTGGGAAAAGAAACATATAGTTTTCTTTTGAGTTTCTTGGTTTTGTTTTCACTTGGTTTGCCCAGGAATTAACAATGTTTGTGTATATTTATCAGGATTGCATGGAAGAAATAAACCTATTTAGTGAAAATAAGCTTCACTTGAAGCAAATGGGCGATCAGCTCAGGAAAGCTAGCAATGAGAGCCGAGTTGCTGAAATAGATGATAAACTCAACAAAATCAATGATCGCTGGCAACACCTCTTGGATGCCATTGGAGCACGGTAAGAAAATTACTTTCAAAATTTTATATGAAATGAAAGTCAGGGGCTAGGGTCATTGACAGTCAGAAACAGACTGACATGAGTTCTCAGTTCTGTGGAAATTTCATATTGAGAGTCAAATTAAACTGAAGTTAATGGCTTCTTGTTGCCTGTATCAAATGTCTCAGTTTACCTAGTGGCAGGGTGTAGGAATTAAAATAAAATAAAATTTGAATCCTGGGAACTGTTTAAGAGTTAAGGTAATATTTCTGTTGTATGTGTTGAATTACAACTTAATTTTAAGGCAGTGTGGTAGGAGTTCATTTGGGCTCTTCCGCAGAGCCTCCTGTTTTAAGACAATCCTCTATTTCACCATATGTCTGAATGCATAGAATTCGAGAAGAAATACCTGGCCTGTCTCTGTAAGGCAACCACATTTATGTAATGACAGTGTTCCTTTTTTATATTCAAAAGTGTGTGAAATTTCATTTAATATTAGCACTATGTCTTTACTCTGTCTCTTTCTTTAAAACAAGTAGAAGACAATGCCATGAGTTTATTTCTTAAATTGAAGATCTTCTGCATAATGGTGAAATGGTAGTGGTCAAAATTCTAAAAAAAACCCCAAACCCTGCAAAGTCTAGACAATGACCTCTTCTTAGTGGATTAAACACCTTTATTATACTTGACAGAGTAAAGAACATCATGATCATTTTAGTATTAGCCTTATTGAGATGATCCCATTTCACTATTATCTCTGAGTTTCTGCCATAGCTTAGAAGGAGGATGCTGGACTGGCCCCACTGCTTACCCATGTTTATTAGTAAACCAGAAATAATAAGGCTAACACCAAATTAGTCTGGATCTAAACTAATAAATAACCTTCTCCTAAGGTTTTATTTCACCTCTCTCTGGGCCTGCAGAAGCTCTTTTCCTCGGCTAACATTTGGGACAGATAAGGCGGTGGTTGTGCTGTGAAAGTGCAGTGCTAAGTGTGCTGGACCTTAATCGGGAATGAGATCTGAATTAACAGTGACACACGAGCCCTGGATGATTAAGCAGAAGCTGCCTTCTTAAGGTCTAATGCTTCACAGATAGTCTTGCAGTTGTTTGTCTCCAGGTGCCTCTATGTTTGATTTGATGTAGGAAAGAAAGCTTCACTTTTAGAATAGCACTTTTTTCTGTTCCTTTTCTATGGCAACAGACCATTTTTAAAGCACTTGTGATCATTGGTGTTCTGCAGTGTGTCGGTTTTGAATTGCACCAAGTTTTGAATGCGGATAGAAATGTTTGAAGCCAATTCTCCATTCTGGACACTGAATCTTTCTAGTAGGCAAGCACTTTATGGTCCTTCGCTTAAAGAGTATGATGTAACGTGTATCCAAAGGGGAGCCTAATCAATACTTATAGGCAGTATCAGTTCTGTCATTTCTAATGTCTCTGTGGCTGACCCTCAATGTTTTATCTTTTCTGTAGTGCAGTGTATATCTGTGTGGTACCAACATGAAATCAAACCAGTCTCAAGCCAATGTATCATACGGAGAATTGCTCCTGATAGCTTATTTCACATTTTTAAACCAATAAATGTCCTGGGACAGATGGGCAAATTAGGTGAGCTCTCCAGTTAGTCCTTGAAGTGATTCTCTTACTTCGTGGTGACAAGCTCAGATCTGCCATATGGCTGCACTTGTAGGACTTAACACTTTGATTATGGATCTTTGCTTGGCTTGTGTGGTGACAGAAGCTTTGGCATGTACTTTGTGGCTGGACAGTGGCCTGGTGCAGACTTGGAAAAGTCTCAAAATGTTAATTCTTATGGGATAAAGTAACCATCAAGAGATTAAAATGCCTGGAAAGGAGAACAAGTGAATTTCTGTTCTGCTTGAGGATAGTCTTACCAGTGGAGGCTCTCGTGCTGAAGTCTCTGTTGGTAGAGGAGGGAAGGCAAACATACCAGCTGGCAGAAAGGGAGCGTTGTGCTCACTGTAGAAATGGATGGAACATCTCTTGTTTTTATTCTCTTGTCACCAGCCTCATAGCAGCAGTCTTATCAGAAGGAACCACTGCGTGCTTGCACATTCACCCAAGTGAAGGTCTGAAAGGGTAGGAAGAGTGCACAGGGTGCACATGGGTGCTAGACAGCCAAAAATCCATGGAGTGGGATTTGCATCCCTGGAATACTCTAGAGCTGCACTCCCCAGCCATGTACTAACTGGCAAGAATTGCTCAGGAACTGTTGTGCATAGCCATGTTCCTCGGTTTCCTTCTTAGCCCATCCACCACTGATATTAACTCCATGCTTCACTTCCCAGCCCAGCAAGAAAGTGCCTGCTGACTGGCTGGAGGAGCATCCCTGTGTCCCAGGAGGGTGTCTGTGCTGCCTGGGGTTGTGCAAAGTGTTAGGATGGTGCTTGAGCCTTCATTACAGCCAACAGCTTCATCAACGACTGCCTGTGGCAGTTTTAGTCTGTAGGCTTGTCCCTACAATAACAAATGTTGCATTTCCATACCTCTGGGCATCCTGCAGTATTTCCCACTGCTGCTGAGCTGTGGAAGGGGGATGCCGGCGGCTCTGGTTGTGGGTGCACTGTGATCTATTTTCTTACTTGGTGGGTCTGGTCCGTGTTTTCAGTCTCGTGGACAAAGGCACGTTTTTCGTGCATGTAGCAGCAGTGGGTTCAAATGACTCTTTAATGTGAACAAGAAAATACAAGTGAGCTAGCAAGGCCAAATGTGCCTTCTCATTCTTTTAATCCTTGGCAACTAGGTCTTTTTCCTGCTTTCACAAGCTGACAGCCCTTATTGCAGGGGCCACAGCCAAAGTGAACCCCTTCCTTTGCACATCAAACTTGGGAGGTTCAGGGTGTTTCCAGCTGATTTCCTGCATACCCTGGGTGAAATTCCCAAACACCCTCAAACTGCTCAGGTAGCAGTGAAACACAAGGGACTTGAAACTCTCCAGTGACACCACCTTGTGCTGTGCAGGGACTCCATGGAGGTTTTATTGGGGAGCTCCTGTGATCCACTGCTCTGTGCTTCCCCTTCCTGCAGCTGGGTGTCTGCAGCGTGGTAGGTATCGGGAGCAAGTGAGTTCACTTTGCTTCTCAGCTGGTCTCTCTTTATTTTCCACTACGTATGCTGTCCTACCCTGTTGCAGATGGTGCCGGGCAGCCCACAGTTGGTGTGAGTACGCTCCGAGTTCAAAGGTCTTCTTAAATTGCTGTGGATTGGTATTGCGTGGCAAGGGAAGCAAAGTGTGCTGCAGTGAGGCCCCTGCGTAAACAGTAGAGCAAATTCTAGCAGAATTAAACTGCTTTGTGGCAGTATCACTGTAAAATCACTTTCTCTGTAATGACTTTGATGCAAAAACCAATCTGGACAGTTGAAATGGCACTCCCAAAGTGCCTGTTTTCTTTCCCTGTTCTCTGGGCACCCTGTCCTGTAGGGATTATGCTTCTCTTTGGTGCAAAAGCTGTGACAGAGTTCATTATCGTATCAGGCAGGATGGTTGGGCTTACTTTGGTTATGCAATATGTGCCAAGGTGTGCTGGGAGTGGGGAGGAGCTGGCAGTGCAAGGGGAGTCCCTGTCTTCTGCACGTTGTTGCTGTTCCCGCTGTCTCCCTGTCAAGCTGGAACGCTAAATTTCCTCATTTTCTCAGACCTACCATTTCAAATGCATTTGTGACCCCCACCTTGGACTGTAACCAGGTTGAGCTGTCGCAGTGACTGGGCGTGATTTACCCGTGCAAATGTCTGAAGCCCTCTGATGGTGAGCGCTGTCTTCCCAGGCACTTTGATCTTGCCATGTATTGAATGTGTGCGATTGGCAAGCCAATACAGGCCTGCAGGAGATTACCTGAATACTAAAAAAAAAAAAAATATTTCAAAACCATTCCTTGCATTTTTGGTAGGATTATCTTAACTTCTTTATTTTTGTCCTGGTATTGGCTGGGTGGGGAATGACTTTTAATTCTGCCTTCTTTTCCCACACTGTGATCTCTGGCAGCCGTATAACACACAGAAACCATGATACCATATTTTTCCACAAGGGAATGATACCAGAAATGAAGATTAGGGGTTATTTTGTCCTCAGAGTAACAGGCTACTTGCATTGGAGGCCTTCCGCCTGCACTGGAAGGTTAAAGAGAGGACAGGTTAGTGTGTGGGAGATTTAATTCGCACTTAAATACCTGGGATATAATGGTAAAGGCGAGAAGGAAGAAGGCAGCGAAACTAAGGATATATCTGTGTGCACGGTGCCTGTGCCTGGGTGTACTTTTTCTATTTTTTTTTTTGGGTTTGGATTCACTTCAAATTGGCTCTGCTGCAAATCATCCGGGACTAAGCCTCCAGTCCCTCTTTTGCACATGAAGTGAGCTCTACATCTACCTTTTTCCATGCTGAAGCCTCCAACCTGCAACCTTTTTGTCACCAGGCACCGGCAGCAGCCGCTCACCGTGTGCTAATTCTCTTGTGTCAGAATAAAGCTCTCGTGGTTTTGTTTTGAGGAGGGATGCGGCCGTTTGCCAGGTAAAATACCAAATCAAAATGTAGGGGTTAAAACCAGGGAGAGCTGTAGTGGCTCCCCAGCCCTGGGGTTGGAGAGGAGAGCGGAAGACGGGCGAGGAAGACAGGCAAGGCTCACCCCCCGCTACGCAGGATGCTAAAGCAGCGAATAAATAGGGCATCTGTGGAGGAGGGGTTTCCCCTTCCATGCCTGCCGTGCTCGCAGCTTGGGATTTACAAGCTGAGGAATGGTTTTGTCTTGTGAACCGTAAGTGCCATGTTGGTAAGCGGCCGTGGGTTGGGTGGCGGTGGGTTTTGCTGGCGCAGTGGGTCCAGCCTAGGCTAGAGGGGGAAGGGCACTGCTGACTCCCTGCGATCCGCCTTGGACGAGCGGATGAGTGAGAGACGCAGTGCGGTAGCGGGAAGAATGGTGCTCAGGGGTCTCTCGCTTAAAATCAGCTGCGGGTTCTGGGGTTTTGCACCCAAGACGGTGGAGATAGACCTTTTGGAGTCACCAGCAGGGTAACGTGAGAAAAGCCGCCTCCGGCCGTGTGCTTTGCCCACCAACACAGCGTTCCTGTCATTGTACTGGGGCTGGATGCTGTACAGAGAAATGACCTTTTAGACAGAGGCCTAAAATTTGCCTTTGACAACCCCTTTCCAGTTTGAGTCTTTCGTCCCTCACGTGGTTAAGCTCACCCTGTGCTTCCTGAACAAAGGTTTCCTGCGCTGTGCATCTAATTTGCTTTACAGAGTGGTAAATGATCCTATCAACTGGCCGAGCAATGTCAGCTCCTCTTCCTTAGAAATTAATGTATCTGGTATCTTTTCTGATGGCGTTTGTTTTTGTGAAGGAGAGCTCCAAATATATGTCAGGATGTTTGCTCAGACACTAAAATTTGAATCTTAATTTTGATGCATTTGAGCTTCCTTGTACCTTTCCCTGTAGCTTTTTGACAGCTGATGCAATGCAGCTGGCAGGCATTTTGCAATTCTTTGTGTGAATACATCTCGGTCAGCCTAGAAGTGCCTTCTACTGCTAGAGGTTTCCTGAGTGTTTACTACAAAATATTCTGTGTATTTGTGGGGCTGTGCAATGATTCAGCCTGAAACAGCTTAAAGCATTTCTTTTGTAACCCGATGCTGGCAACTGCTTTGAGGGTATTAAGACCTAAATCCAATCTCAAGTCAGGTCAGTTAGTCCTTCTGTTCACATTTCCAGCCAGCTTTTAGTTACAATCTACCAGTTTTGTTCTTTTTCTGCCATTCTGTTTTGGGTTAGTTTGGCCTATCCCAGGCATCTTATGCCTTTAAGTGCTGTTTTGAATCAAATATCTTTTAAGCTGGGCCCACTGCAAAGCAGAAGAGGTATTTGAGTTTGTTGGGGTTTTTTTTCAATTAATTATGATATTTGTGGGATTTTAAAACTGTTACTGTTTTTTGTGCTTTTGGAGGCATGTTGAACTGTGGCAGGTGAGTTCTCATTGGGAAGTGAGTTGTGGATAGGTAGGCGTTTATTCAGTAAACAGTAAGTTTTCCCTGTTTGATCAAAATTACACTTTGTAGAGGAAGAACTTGGTCAACAGTAGCAGCAACCTCTTCCACTTCATGGGTAGCTGGGAGGAGCTCGTTCCCCCTGCTTCACTTAAACATTTATTGCTGTTAATTCACTCTGTATTGGGTGGTTGGTCACCTGGACGTAGGGGGAGCAATTGCCCGCAGGCTTCATGGCTTGCACTGTAACCCCCACCAAGCTCCCAGGAGGCCTATGCCTAATTTCCTGGAAAACAGTCCCTTCAGGATGCTTTTCAAAAGAGTTAATGAGGTTACGTTCATGTAAAGAGCAGTTAATTTGCAAGAGTACTTGCAGTGTGCAGAGACGCATCTGAAAATGGTTGTTGCAAATGTTAGACTTCTGTGGTTGTAATAGTCTCTTTTACTTTTTTCTGTGAGCTGTAGCCAGAGAAATGGCAGTTCGTGGTGACTCCTGTGCAAGCTGAGGGTGCTCAATGAAAGTTTTTCATCATTTCCCCTGTTGCTTCAATATAAGACCCTACCCTTTACCTTGTGCTCTGTGTCTGCTGACTGCAACAGGAACAGATTACCCAGTGTGAACATCTGGACAAGGCTACTTTTCCTACTTCTGTCAGGTTTTTCTTCTTCTCTGCTTAGCTCAAGTTTGAGATAAATGATTTAAGAGTATTAAGGATAATTGAATGACTGACAAATGCCATATTCTGTCTAGAATATGTAACAGATTAAATTACTTAATTATAGTGGGTTTTCTGTAATGGCAGTTGCTAAAAAGTAAATACAAACTTGCAATACCACATTGATGGTCCCCACAAGAACATCTCTTCTGCGCTTGCAGCCCAGAAGACCAACTATATCTTGGGCTATGTCAAAAGCAGCATGGCCAGTAGGTTGAGGGAGGTGATTCTGCCCCTCTATTCCTCTCTTGTGACACCTCTTCTAGAGTCCTCTGTCCAGCTCTGGAATCCTCAACATAAGAAGGATATGGAACTCTTGTAACAGGTCCAGAGGAGGCTACAAGGATGATCCGAGGGCTGGAGCATCTCCCATACGAGAATAGGCTGAGAGAGTTGGGCTTGTTCAGCCTGGTGAAAACTCCAAGGAGATCTTATAGTGACCTACCAATACCTGAAAGGGCTACAGGAAAGCTGGAGAGGAACTGTTCATAAAGGCTTGTGGTGATAGGATGAGGGGCAGTGGGTATAAACTGGAGAGGGGCAGATTTGGGCTTGATATAAGGAAGAATTTCTTCACCATGAGAGTGGAGAGACACTGGCCCAGGTTGCCCAGGGAAGCTGTGGCTGCCCCATCCCTGGAGATGTTCAAGGCCAGGCTGGATGAGGTCTTGGGCAGCCTGATCCAGTGGGAGGTGTCCCTGCCCATGGCAGGGGGTTTGGAACTAGATAGTTGTTAAGGTCTCATCCAACCCAAACTATTCTATGATTACCAAAGACACATTTCCAAAGTACTGGTGGGAAACGTCATAGAATATGTAGAGAAGAAATGACCAATGGAGATACAGTCAGAGACAGTGCAGCAATTGAGCTTTGCTTTCCTCCTGACTGACCTGAAGTCATGCAGAGTTAACAATGCAACAACATAGATGTTTGGCGCAGCCTGGATTTTTAGTGGGTCTACCCTTTGGTGCTTAACATAGAGCCTGTATCATCCCATCTCTCCAGGAAGGAGGGACCCGAGTCCCATCTTTGAGGGGCCACATGTCAGGGGAGTCACAGGCCCTGCTGAGCATCATAACCAACTGGATTCAGATTGAATGATGGGGCAAAGCAGGGGATAGGGTGGAGAGAGAATTAGGTGTCCTGGGTAAATTACTGCCAGCCCTTGACAGGGAGAAAGTGCTGTACAGTTACCAGAGTATGACATCCATTGAGTACCATTTCATAGGAGCAGAATCAGGAGCCCGAAGTTTTATACAGCAGATATTGGCTTGGGAGCCAGGAACCTTCTGCATACAGGATTGCAGTTGGGAGCAGAGCTCTGAAAAGAGCTTGTTAAGAAGAGTGAGAGTAGGTAAATGCTTTTGTCATCCTCTGACTTTCTGCATCAGCTGCAGCAGGGAAAGCACTGTCCCTGTAACAGGGCAGAGGCAGCTCCTTGCATCTGACACCATTGCCCACAGCTTTGTGGGTGCAAAGCAGGAACAAGGTGGGCCATGGACTTGAGCCAAATCTTTCATGCTGACTTGCAGGGTTGCATCAACCAAGCAGGATTAATCTTAGATTTTGGAGAGTGCAGAGTTGCCACTGCCTGCCAGGAGTGCTAGTATAGGACTGTGCTCTTCTCGCCCTCCTTGTAAAACAGCTGAAAGTACTGCCTGGTTCTTTCTGGGGCAAGAGGGAGGAGAAGGAGCTTCTCATGTTCCTAATCCATGCAGCTCCTCAAATTTCCTGACTTTACTCTGTACCTTCACTGTAACCAGTAGGTCTGAACAAATCCAGTAAGACCATTCCCACATCTCCATAAGTGCTTTACTTTAAATCAAGTCTCTCGTTGACATACATACCCTCTTTGGTTGCCTGAAGTTTGCTAATAAGATCATTTGTTGCTTACAGAGTGGCATATTCATTATGATTTAGCTGTCCTGCATATCTTCCATCATTGTATCCTATGCTGCAACAGGTAACTGCAAGAGCCACTGGGTTACAGTCAGTTTGGAATCTTCCCCTCTAAAGCTGGCTGGGATAGTTTGGCAGCAGGCAGGACGATTGGCCAGGAAACTCCTAAACTCCTCCTTTTTCTTGCGTGGTGGGGCAGGTCTTTTGAATGAAGCCAACATCCACATACCCTGTCAGGGCACTTCTGCCTTGCAGTAATCTCTCCTCGCCTGTACTAGGTGAGGTAACATCCCCCCTACCCTGCCCTAGTCCTACCTTGCACAGCACTGGTGTTGCCAAGTACAATAGGGTTCATCTCGGACCTTTCAGCAGTCCCCTGCGTTTTGAGACATGCAGCGATTCCCTTGTACAGGTTGCCCTTCCAGGGAATGGGGAGTGTTTTGGCCTTTTCACAATGCATACTTAAACTTTTGCTACTGCACTTGACTTAGGTAATGAGGCTTATCTGGGCAATTGCTGGACCAGGCAGTAACTTGGGGTTTAATTCATAAATTTGCATTTTAAAGTTAACACACAGGCTCCAAAAATTCATCTTAAGGCACAGAACTAGATGTCAGAGGGATGCGAGCAGCCAGTAGCACAGCATGGGGAGGCAGTGCTGGCTAAGAAGCGAGTTTGCACTAGTACAGGGTTAGAAAGATTTCACCTGACCTTAACACCTGCAGTTTCCGGAGAGAAATGCATGCTTTTTGTTACAGTCCATCTCACCTTGTGATCTGAGGGGTCTGATGGAAATCACGATCTAGGTGACTTTTTTTCTTCTTCAGTAGCTACCAAGGTCTATCTGGCAAGCTGTGATATCAATCTATAGTCAGAACTGTCACCTAGTGTTGTGCTTTTTAGTGATCTTTGTTGGGAATTGTGATAAAAGAGAATTTCAAGGAAAGATCAAGAGCAGTGAGGTTGTTCAACAGATGTTCCTGTAGTACGTGGGGACAGATTACCCAAAATGTATAAATGTGCTACTTGGATAACTTGAGGGACTGATAAGGGGTTTGGCACGGGAATATACTGTAAAGGCTGGAAATAAAGAAAAGGTTGTCTGCAGTTTGAGATATGTGCTGCAAACAGCAGTAAGAAAAGTAAATGGTCTTGATGGTTCATTGGATTGTCTGCTGCATGACTCTACCTGGTGGATATTGTCCCTCTTCAGGACTGCTTTTTCCATTTTCACCCGCCAGGGATTCTCGCCCATCTCCACACATTTCAGTGTGTTGTTTAGAAGAACTTTTAATGTTGGGGCACTGTAGGTTCTACAGCAGCTGTTGTTGAAGCCCGTTCTCCTCTCCTGCCAGCATGAATTTGCCCAGGCTGTTGAACCTGTGCTTCAGACAAATTCTCCTTCCACTGGCAGAGGGGTATCTTGCTGCTAAGGGTGAGCCTCTTGGTTACTGAAGATAACACTAAATGTAATTCGCAGCAAGGAACTCAGATCGTAGATACCCATTTTAGTTTAGCTGCGGCATGTTGCAATACAAACTCCTGCTTAGACAAACATCCAAGAACTGACTGAAGAGCTCACAGATGAATAAGGGTACAAAAATTCCCTCTGCTCATATAGTTACATTAAAGATTTCACGTGAGACCTTCCCACAGCTGTAGAGCAGATGCCTGCTGAGGCATTTTAGGTAGGTTTTAACTAAAACATGGCTCTGATTTACAAGCAACAGCTTGATGTGACAGCAAGCACTTCTTAAAGCCGTGCTTGTCATCACCTTGTGCTAACATCATTTCCACTGATTGCAGGTCTTGGTAACAAAATATTCTTCCTGGTTTGCTTAGGGTGAAGAAACTGAAGGAAACACTGGCTTTTATACAACTTTTGGACAAAAATATGAGTAACCTTCGCACCTGGTTGGCCCGGATTGAGTCTGAGCTTTCTAAGCCTGTTGTATATGACATCTGCGATGACCAAGAAATCCAGAAGAGACTGGCAGAACAGCAGGTGGGAAAGAGCAGCAGCCAGAGTAAATGGGCTTAAAAGTCTGCTGATTACAATCAGTCCTGGTTTAAAATCAACCATTTCTTTTCTTTAGCAAGGCCTTCAAACTGTTCGTTTTTCTACTTCGTTCCTGCCAAGATGTGTTACATAGAATTTTTTATTTGCTTGCTGTGTTTTCAGTATTGTGTTGACTTTCCCTCACTTCTCCCTTCCTCTCTGCACTCAAGGAGAACGTGCACAATGCCAACAAAAGCATTTTTGCATTTGATAGTTTGCTCGGTTAAGCAGCAGGTTTCCTAAGGGCAAGGCAGGGCACAGACAGTGGGCAATATCCATGAGGATGGCTTAGGCTGCCAAGTCTCCTGCAAACTGCCTGTGGCAGTTTTAAGTGCTGGGATTTGATGTATTGCCCTCACTAGCTCCGTTCTCTTCCCCTCCTTGCAGACAGCAGAGCAAGCTTGGCATGAGGGGTGTTTAAACCCTCCCGGAGGAGGGTAGACTTGTGCAAACACACCTTTGACTGAGGCTTGATGCAGTAGGCTGGTTCTGAAGATCCCCTCAGGGCTGGGTGAGATGATGTGTGAATCCTGCTGAGGTGCTGGTTGCGTGCGTGTAGGCATTTACCTGAGACAGTGGCTTACCAGGAAGAGCAAAAAGTTCTATGCTAGTTTTAAGTGCTGAAGAAGGCAAGGATTGGGCGCAGCTGAATGTGCCAGCTACCCCAGCCAAGTGGAAGTGTGATATGAGTTGGATAGCCCCAGAGTAAATTTCTCTCTTCAGCAGCCAGGGAAGGAAAAGACACCTGTCCAAAGCAACAGACTTGCTGGTGGAGTCAGTGTTTGCTGAGGGCTATGCTATAAGTCTGACCAGGTTCAAAGTGCCACCCTCCCTGGGAAGGCTGACAATGACCATTGCTGTCATCTGGCCTTTGTGATAATGAAAATATTTGCCCGAAAAGTGAGGATCAGGAATTAAGCTGTCAAGCATGCAAGCTTTATGGAATCTGCCTTTACGAACTCCTGTAGGTCTTCTTACCATCCTTCCCATCGTCTCTTTCTCCGACTGCTGCTTTCATGTCCAACAGAAGATCCTGAGTGACTCACACCTGAGCACCTTGTTCTCTGCTGGTTGCTATGTCTCTCCATCCCAGATGTCGCGGGAAGGGTCAGCTACCCTGCGATAGAACTGGGAGTGGCTCCCACTGACTCCACTGCTGGAGTTGGTCAAGCACCAGAAGCACTGGCCCCTGCCTCTAGTGGTTTCATCTGCATTGTGAATGGTCATCTAAACAACAAGGAAACATTTTCTCCCTACTCAGACTTTTCCATTCTTAAATGCTGTGATAAACTGCTGGGCCGAGAAGAATGTAGGAATTGTGTCCAAACTGATTTATTTTTCTGATGAGCATTCAAGCTTCAGCCCGCTGTAAGAGCCATCACTTGCTCCTCAGAGCTACTTACTGCGTTGTTTTTTGGATTCAGTTTCAAACACAGACTTCTGGGCACCTCTAGACTGTTTCTACTGTAAATTTAGTGCGAGAAGACCATGCTGACTAAAAAGGTCACAGTAGAAGAAAATCAAGACCAAATTGTTTCAGTAATGCAGATGTCAAACAGCGTGTAGTCTGTTTAAGCTCTCTGGGCTATGTTGTCTGGAGTTGAAGGAAAAGTAACTTTGGGGCTCAGTGTATGTTCTTGTTCTCATTACTTTTGTTGTGTTTGTCTTGCCATAATGCAGGCAGGTCATTTTGAATAGCAGCTTGGAAACCAGCAAGGATTCTCTCTGGGGTTATTGTGTGGTATGATCAAAAGTAATGAGATCGCATCAGCAACATTTCCATAGTGCAAATAGAATGGATTTGTCATCTGTAGTTCTCGTTCTCACTAATACAGCAGTAAATCCAGTGTAATTTAAGGAATGCAGAAGAGTCTCTCCAGGTGCCAGCAGTGGGACAGAGCCTGCTGTCAGGTGTAGAGCCTGTGTTAAAGAGACACTGCTGCTTCTTGCTCAGAAAACAGCTTTGAATCATTAACAACCAGTCAGAAATTATGTTGGGTCTGCTTCTGGCAGTCTGTTGGCTATGTAAAGGTTTGGCTTCTTGTGTTCCTTAATGTTGTACATAACCACAAATCCCACAAACCAAATGTTGACCATTTATGGCTCAGCCCATTCAGATACGCATATGGCACCACTGAAGACTGTCACTGGGTGACACACAGCTTCTTGCCGCTTGTTGGCTTCTGGGAAGATCTTCCTTCACCTCTTTTTGGATTTGCTGCAAGCTGTATCTCTTTAGGGGCTTTTTTTTGTTGTTGTTTTATTTGGTTTTGGTTCTGTGAGTCTATAGCAAAACCACTCTATAGCTTGATTTGTTCACTAAAATCAGTCATGCCATTTAATGGGAGTTCCTGTTTCTGTTGTTTGTAAAATATTCATGTTTGTTATTGTTCTAGTGCTAACCAAGCAAAAGTCTCTGTATCCTTCATTAGGAAAGCCAGAAATGGGTTGAAAAAATGTTAGTGTAGTGAACATTGTCATTACATTAAGGTTTATTGTTGGTAACGTTGTACAGAGCTGCCTTTGCAATGAGAAATATTTAGATGAGGCTTTCTTTTTCTGTTGTTCAGTTATGTTGACTTTAGGAGCAGTTAGCAGTGCTGAATGAGAGCCCAGACTATGATGGAGAGGGAGGCTCCAGAAGAGAAACATGTGGTATATATTAGACAAAGGGCCTTTGCCAGACCCGTTAAAATAATGTGCCTAAACAGGAGCTCTGCAGGAAGGAATAAGACATGTAGTGTGACATCAGCTACTTGTGTGCTGTGTTTCTGTGTTTGGTGAGATCAGCCTGTAATCACACAGTCACTAACATACACAAACTTTACCACGAGTTCTGTGACAAGTGTTACAGTGCAGTAGGAGTGACACCGTCATTTTATCCTGTCAAAATTAATAAGTATATGTTTATGGTACGTGTAGGGCTTGGATTTTGAGCGCACATTAAACTTGTCCAGGCTCTTAATGAGAAGTTTGAGCTTTCACTGAAAACTAAAACTGGACAGTCCCTTTTTAGCATGACAGTTCTGTCCTGACCTGATCTGCGCACAGCTCATCTAAGGCTAAATACCCTTTTCCTGGGACACAAATTGCTCTTTCACCATCCTCCTCAGCATCCTCACTCCTTGAATCCTGTGTTCAGTTCTGGGCCCCTCACCACAAGAAGGATGTTGAGGCTCTGGAGTCCAGAGAAGAGCAACGAAGCTGGTGAAGGGGCTGGAGAACAGGCCTTATGAGGAGCGNTTAAAGGACGGGTGGACGAGGTGCTGAGGGCCATGGGTTAGTGTTTGGTGGGAATGGTTGGACTTGATGATCCAATGGGTCACTTCCAACCTGGTTGTTCTGCGATTCTATGATTTTGAAAGGGTATGTCTGAAGTACAGCCACATATTTTACCTTCTACTCAAGCTATTCTTTTGCTAATGGCAGGACCTACAACGAGACATAGAGCAACAAACAGAACGGGTGGAATCGGTGTTTAATATTTGTGAAGTCCTGCTCCACGACTCGGATGCGTGTGCTAATGAGACAGAGTGTGACTCCATCCAGCAGACTCGAAGGAGTTTGGACAGACGGTGGAGAAACATTTGTGCCATGTCAATGGAAAGGCGAATGAAGTAAGTCTCTTTCTTACTCCTCCTAAGGAAGCCTGTGGCAGTGGTTTTAAGAAATGCTGTAGCTTTGGCCACCAACTGAGCTCTGAAAAAGAAAAAAATCCAAAATGAATAGTTTGTTTTAAAACCTTTCTGTTTTTGCACCTCCTTTCCAGAATCGAGGAGACCTGGCGTCTGTGGCAGAGGTTTTTGGATGACTATTCTCGCTTTGAAGATTGGCTAAAGTCATCTGAATTCATTGCAGCTAGGCCTAATTCTTCAGAGGTTTTGTACACACACGCAAAGGAGGAGTTGAAGAAATTTGAGGTGAATTTTTTAAATTAATTTTTTTATGCTCAGCAGTCAGCTGGATGGTCAGACTGCTAAATATTTCCTGTCTGTGTGACATGCCTGGATCGCTACAAAACACCAGGTTGGCAGTGGTGGTATAGAGAATGTAAATAAATTGGCCAGTAGGTGGCTGCTAGGTATCTGGCTGATTTTTTTACTTTAGATTTGGTTTCTAATGTGGGGAATCCAATGGTTTGAACTGACAGGATCCTGAGATCCTCCTTATAAGTCAACGATTTGCATCTGGCGGGCAGCAGATCTTTGTGGCTTGATTTTTTTTTTTGTCCTTTCTTTTCCTAATGAGCTAAATTTCAGCAAACAATTTAAGTATT
>WAAB01025758.1:252-13951 GCA_013389865.1 Piaya cayana | reverse complement strand
TCAGTCAGCTTAAAGGAGCCTTTTACCACACCAGGGGAAGGGTCTTTAATGCAGATACTGGCAGAGTGTGTAGGAATGCACAGATCAAGTGACAAGATACAGAGAGCAGAAGGCAGTTTGATTAGAGTCTTCCACGAGAGAGATGGCAGGAGGCGGTGCTACGCTCCTCTAGCAAGCAGAAGCTGACTGAAGTCTAGTTCAATCCAGTCAGCGTGCCAGAAAATCAGCCTCCACAGAATCAAGAAACAGGTTCAAACCACTGCATTTTCACCCCCGAGAAACAGCCAGAATGTTTTCCGCTGCCGCTTGCCTCACTGCAGCGAAGGAATGATTCCCCTGTTCAGCAGCAACAAGTTTCTGCGATTAACGTTCATCCAGCCCTCCCTTCCGCACGAGAAAGGAGGGTCCTGCCGGCACGGAGCCTTTGGGTAGGTCTCATCGATCCAGAGAGCGCTTCTGAGCCGCTTCTGAGCACACGTTCCTCAGGAGGTTGATGACAGATCGTGGATCTGCGCTCCTCATAATGGCGCTGCCAGACACGATCATGTTGGCACCTGCCTGGGAGACATCAAACACCGAGTTACACAGCACAGATCCACCTCATGAACAGTCTTCCTTGCCTCCTTGTGTGGTTTTACAAGGATTTTGGGCTGATGGGCAGGCGAGCGCTGTTGGTGGGACACGGGTCACAGATCTCTTAACTACAGCCACAAATCAAATTCAGAAAAGATGGCTCCTTCCCCAGATAGGTATTTTCTTCATCATATCTGAATATACGAGACAGAAACACCTCTAGATGACAGAAGGATCAGCCACTGCTAAAAATACAAGATCAGAACCCCAGCAGACATCAATATCAGGTGTGCTTCACCATTCCCTCTGGAAGCTAATGCTCAAAACGCAGCTTCTACACTTCATGTTCTGAGGAATGAGAAAATCTCACCACAGCAACAAAGAACGCAGGCTCTTACCTCTGCGCACTTATGGATGGTGTCAGGCCCAACTCCTCCGTCCACTTCAATATCCAGCGAGGGAAACTGTGTCCTCAGCCACTGCACCTGAGGAACAGGGAGAAAAAGCTGGCACTGACATCCTCACTCGGCTGCTGTGGTTAGGTAGCTTCTCACACACCCCGGCAAGGTTTATTCACCCACCACTGTGCTTCATGCTGGTAATGAGCTTCAAGCTTGATAATTAAGGAAACTGAAACTTGGTTTACCTTTGGCATCATGTCATCCATGAATTTCTGCCCTCCAAATCCAGGTTCTACTGTCATCACCAAGGCCATGTCTATCTGATTGGCCCAGGGTGCCAAGTGTTCCACCGTAGTGCCGGGCTTGATGGCCAAGCCCACCTGCAGGGGAGGGAGATGAGAGGAGAGGAACGTGAGGCCCTGGAACAGGTTTCCCAGGGAAGCTGTGGCTGCCCCATCCCTGGAGGGGTTCAAAGCCAGGTTGGATGGGGCTTGGAGCCCCTGATCCAGTGGGAGGTGTCTGGGTGGGACTGGATGGGCAAAAACTGGAGTTTTTGCTCTAACCCAATCCATTCCATGATTCCGTGACAAACCCAAGGATGGTACAAATGCAGTGAGACTACAAACTGCAAAGAAAACAGTTCTGTGTCAGCCTGAGTGTGGTAAGAATAGGCTGCATTAAATAAAGGCTCCTGATTTTTTTCAAGAATCACAGGATTGGATCGTTAAGGTTGGAAAACCCTCTTAGGTCATCCAGCCAACCCTCACTCCTAAACCATGCCCAGGTGTCAACAGGTTTTTTGTCACAGATTTTTTAACCCCTCTAGGGATGGAGACTCCACCCCTGCCCTGGCAGCCTCTGCCAGGGCTTCACCGCTCTGTCAGTGAAGAAATTTTCCTGATACCCAGTCTAACCCTGTCCTGGCACAACTTGAGGCCATTTCTTCTCATCCCATCCCCTGTCACTTGGAAGAAGAGACCAGCACCCACCTCGCCACAACCTCCTTTCTGGAGCTGGAGAGAGATGAGGTCTCCCCTCAGCCTCCTCCAGGCTAAACAACCCTGTGTCCCTCAGCCACCTCTCATAACCCCTGTCCTCCAGCCCCTTCCCTTCTCAGGACATGCTCCAGCCCCTCAATATCCTTCTTGTAGTGAGGGTCCCAGAACTGAACCAGGATTTGAGGTTCGGCCTCACCAGCACCAAGTACAGAGACAAGATTAGGGAAAACTTCACCCAAAGGGTTCTCAGGCCCTGGCAGAGGCTGCCTGGGGAGGTGATGGAGTCCCCATCCCTGGAGGGGTTTAAAACCCAGGCAGACGAGGTGCTCAGGGATCTAGTTTAGCAGTGGGCAGGTACAGCTGGACTCGATCTCCAGGTCTTTTCCAACCAAGCTGTGCGACTCACCTTCATGCCGTTCTCCCGGATGTCTTTGATGAGCGCGCCGGGGTTGTCGGTGGCCTCCAGGTGGAAGGTGTACTGGTTGGCTCCAGCGACGGCCATGGGCTTCACCCAGAGCTCGGGGCTGGCCACCATCATGTGCAGGTCTGGGGAGAGAGGAGCGCGAGGAAGGGGAGGGGTGAAGGAAGGGGGGAAAGGAGGAAAAAGGGGAGAGATGGGGGAAAAGGGGAAAGGAAAGGGGGAAAGAAAGTAGGGAAAGGGGGAGGAAGAAGGGGGGAAGGGGAAAACGGTAAGGAAGGAGAAAAATGGAGAAGGAAGGGGGAAAGGATGAAGGGGGGGAGAAGGGGGAAAGGAAGGGAAGGGAAGGGGAGAAGGAAGGGAGGGGAAGGGGAAAAGGAAAGAAAGAGGGGAAAGGGAGAAAGGAAGGGGAAAAGGAAAGAAAGAGGGGAAAGGGAGAAAGGAAGGGGAAAAGGAGGGGAAGAAGGGGAAAGAGAAAGGGGGAGGAGGAGGAAAAAGGGAACAAGTGAGGGAGGAAGAAAGGAGGGAGAAGGAGAAAGCGAAGGAGGAGGAGGAGGTGAGGGAGGGTAGGGGAGGGCGGCCCTTACCGAAGAAGGGCTCCTGTCCCAGCCGCCGCCGCAGGCTCTCCACCACCGGGTGCCCGAAGGTGATGTTCGGCACGAAGTGCCTTGGGGCCCAAGAGAGAGACGCGCCCGCGCCGTTACCGCGGGGCCGGCGCCGCCCGCCCGCCCGCCCGTCCCGCCCGTTACCCGTCCATCACATCCAGGTGCAGGTAGTCGGCGCCGCACTCCAGCAGCCGCCCGCACTCGTCGCCCAGCGCGGACAGGTCGCTGTTGAGGATGGACGGCCCCACACGGCACCCGGACGCCATCGCCGCTCCGCGCCGCCTCCGCGCCTGCGCCGAGCGCCCCGCCGCCATCTTGGCGCCGCCATCTTGGGGGCCGGGCCGCCCCGCCGCCATCTTGGGGGCTCTGCGCCGCCATCTTGGGGAGGCCTCCTCTAGCGCTACCTTGGCGCGCGCACACCTGGCCCCGCCGCCATCTTGGGGGGGCACCCGGACCGCCCGTCCGCCATCTTGGTGGCCAGACCCGCCCGTCCGCCATCTTGGAAGCCTCGGCCCCCGCCCCTCAGCGCCAGCGCCGCCGCCATCTTGGGGCGCTCAGCTCCCCGCAGCCCCCGCCCTCCCCATCAGAGCGGGGGGTTCGCAGTGCCAGGCACCCAACCACAATCGGCCATTCCCGAGAAACGCCGCTGACACAAGCACAGCCCCCGGCACAGTCACAGCCACCCAAGAATAACCTCAGCACCCACCCCACACAATCTCAGCAGGGACACGACAGCAGCACGACACAATCCACCCAGAAAAAGCAGAATCACAGAGCACGTTACGTAGAAGCTGCACTGGTTTCTAGCAGGGTTACAAATAAACAGAGGCATTTCAGTCGTTGCTATGGCTTTACTACTGTGGATTCACCAGCGGGAAACCTGAATGGGAACATGTCTTACATAGAGTGAATTACATGAAATAGATCACAGTTGTCACCGTTAGAGCGGAGCACAGTGAGGCACCTACTTCTCAGGAAGGAAAATGCTTCCTTCTCATTTTCAGCAGAAAAGGTCACTGTAAACGTACCACGAGTTCCATGTGTGTTTGTCTCAGCTCACACCCGAACTCTCCTCACCCACCCAGCCTACCTTGGGATGTGGAAATGAAGCTTTTTTTCCTCATTTGTGCATCACTCAATGATAAAACAGAGCATGTCGAATTGAGGAGTTCGAGTGACCTCCAAGCTGGGGGCTAGCCCAAGGCAGCCTCCTTTGGGCACGGAGGAGACAAGCAGCAGCACAGCACATCTGGGGCAGCAGAGGAAGCGCTTTGTCCTTCATGACACCCACTGAACCAGCAGAGCAAGACGCCGACAAACCCAACCGCCTCTCTCACAGAAACGCGTACACCTCACAGTGGCATTTGTGCACCACCAGTATCTATAGGTGCATTATCTGTGTGATGCACTATTAAAACATCTCCCTTTTCAGCCCTGCTTGTCCCAAGAGGTGCTGAGAGCCTCCCTCTCTCACTGATGCAGCAGAAGCAGGCGTGCTCGACACCCTGGGAGAAGGATGGCTTGTTGCTGTCGTCAGAGGCTGAACGAGTGTGAGTTCCCTCCTCTGACACGTGTGCATTTGGCCACGCTCAACGGCTGCGTGGGTTTCAGCAGCCTGAAACCTGCTGGCAGGTAGGAGCTAAAGGGTTTATGGTTAATTTTCCACGCAGCAGTAAAACCATGTGCTGCACCACGGCGCTGAGGCAGGCGTTTGTATGGCAGTATTTTAGGCAGCTGTTTCAGAGCTGTCCGAGAGAGAGGGGAGTCCTTTCTCTGGAAATGGATAGGAGGATGTCGTTCTGTCTCCTCAGTAAGGCTGGTTTATGCTGCCTGCATCCAAATTACAAGCCCTCGGGAGCCAAACTGGTAATTAGTACATTTTAGAGGCTTAGGAAATGACCTAAAATATTTTCCTGTGCACAATAACACTGTGGTTATAAACTCTAGTCCTTCTAACGTCAGCTGAAAAAGGCAGCGTACGATTTGCAAAGCACGGGGACCTTGCTTGCGATTTCAGGGTTTGTTTCACAGCCCTTTTGCCATTGGTCTGTAAGCAGCTAATGGCTAAATTCACATTCCAGCGTCATTCCACGATGCCGCAGCCCAGCCCGAAGCTCGGCTGTGACTTCATCCCATCCCCTGCGGGGATCCCCACCCACATCCAAGTGTTCCATATATTTCTCGAATACTCGCAGCCATGAACCTTACGTACATAAAACGGAACCTTTTTAAATACAATCTCATCGTGCCAAAAATAGACTCTTTCTGCCCTGCCATATCCACCTCTTGTTTACAAGGTACATATATATTTATATCTTTATATATCGGAACATGAAAATACCATATATAAATATTTACTTTAAATCCCTATATCTAAGTACATCCAACAGCATCAGTGGAGAAGTCGCTAGGTCCACACATTCCAGATGTGGTTCCTGGGGGGGTTTTGAAGACGTGGAGATGAATTAGGTGCAAGCAGGACAGCGCGGGCTGGATTTGCTGCCTGCAGACCCCCCCAATCTGTATCTGCGCACGGCCCGTGTGTCCCTTCCTATGGGATGCACCGTGTGTGGTTCTACAGAGCAAATATTGTAGCACACAGACAACATCTTACAGAGCAGGACGAAACCAACAGGCTAAAGTAAAACTCAACTCAAGTCTGCGGTGCCAAAAAAAAAAGGCTTAATTGCTCCATGGTGCTTGTCATGGCTCTGCAAGTTAGAAACAAAGGTCCCAGGCCTGTGAGAATTAAGCTTTAGATCGGCACTTTGCACTTACACTGTCAGCATAAGAGCCTGGGATCCAGATACTCTATAGTTCCCTCTCAAAAACACTACAAAAATAATTCTTGGGCACAATCTGAGGCTTCTCCTCTCTCTGTCACACAGCACAGCAGCCGAGGAGGCTGCCCCATCAAGGCTTTGGGGACAACACGTTTACCCACACACCCCTACCCTGAGAATTTACTAACAATTCTCTGTTCCAGTGCTCTCGCCCTGAACTGAAATAGATTTCATGAACAGAAATTGGCCAGTTTATAGCAACCAGCTTTTCACTATTTTCTGCTTTCGGATAATAAAGTGCTCTTGTTTTAATTAGTTACTAGTTACCCAGGGATCCAAAGGAGAAGGTAACGCTTTCTCTTCCTCCTCCTGCTGCTGCCCTTCCCCAGGAGTTAAACATGAGATTCATCCAGGTCGACGTCCGTCTCCCCGAGCTCCACGTGCGTGAAGCTGAAGTGAGTGGTCAGCAGGGGGTTCTCCATCCCGTTGTCCTCGCTGATGTGGAGGACGGTGTCCCCGTGCTGCAGCAAGCTGGTGGTCTCCAGGCCAGCAAAGTCCTCGGTGTCGGAGAGCTGGGCTGGGGGGGTGCTTTGCGCTGTCGTTGGCCGGGACTCCAAGCCCTCCTCTTTTTCCTTCTCCTCAGGAGAAAGTGCCTCACTCTGCAGTCAAGGAGAGCCAGTGGTCTGGTTCAGGTCAGAAGGGACCTCAAAGCCCACCCAGCCCCACCCCTGCCATGGGCAGGGACACCTCCCACTGGATCAGGGGCTCCCAGCCCCATCCAACCTGGCCTTGAACCCCTCCAGGGATGGGGCAGCCACCCCTGCTCTGGGCAACCTGGGCCAGGGCCTCCCCACCCTCATGGTGAAGAATTTCCTCCTACTGTCTAATCTAAATCTCCCCCTTTCTAATTTCAAGTTATTCCCTCATCCCATCTCTGCTCTCCCTGACCAAGCGCCCAGCTTTCCTGCAGGAGTCAGTCCTTCCTTTAGGGTGCACTGCTCACAGCGCAAGGATGGAAAAACCTAGTGATGAAACCTTGCACTGGTGAGCAGGTCCAGAAGGACTCATACACGCGATGGGAAAGGAAGGTGCAGGAAATACATTTGCAAATTAAGAATCATTGCATAAATCTAGAAAGGAATGGTTTACAGTAAATTCAGTCTAAAAAACCGACACACAAGAGTTTGCTGTCTTCACCCACCCACCAGCTTTCTTTCTCATGGTGTCACGCATCAGGCACGTCGCTATGAATCTGCCCTGCAGTGTTGATGGAGCAGCCATCAGACACACACGATACATCAGCCACTGTCATTACCTGCTCCGTGGCCTGGCTGTGCAGATCGGCTACCACGATGGCCGGAGAGGAGGTCAGCACGGGTTTCCCAGGGGGTTCCTGCTGGCCGGTGGCTGGGGGGCTGCTGCGGCTGCAGCCCTGCTGTGCGGCTCCTGTGGCCGATGGCTCCGCTGGGGAGGCTGTGCCTGCCTCGGGCTGGGCTTC
Organism: Piaya cayana; assembly: GCA_013389865.1. Classification (NCBI taxonomy): domain Eukaryota; kingdom Metazoa; phylum Chordata; class Aves; order Cuculiformes; family Coccyzidae; genus Piaya; species Piaya cayana. The sequence continues at coordinate 6,675 of WAAB01025758.1, read as the reverse complement.
TGTGAACGTCACTGACCGCTTCTGCTCCGCTGAGGGGTACAAAGCCCAGAAAATCGAGTATTAACATGCTACAGCTACCACAGGATTCACATGCTGAGAAGAAAAGGATAAAACTGCTGAGATTTAATTTTAATATAGGCTATTGACAAACTACCAGCTTCTCCTTTAAGGTAAAACAACACTTTATTTTCTACTATCAAATATGACGTGTTGGTCCTAGAACTGCAGCGCTGCCTTACCGCCAGGCTTTGGTTTTGGCTGGATGCTCCGCCGCGTGGTTGAAAGGCGAGCTCCGTGACGGCTACGAGGTTCGGTTTGAGTTTTCTGACGCGACAGCAGCGGTCGCCGGAGCTGAACATTGGAAGAAAGAGTTAGGCTGCTGTACATTCACATATCACACAACTCCATAAGGCGAGCAGATCATCGCTGTTCCTCTAGATGTCCACTCACTCTACATTTAGCAGATCTAAGTTTTAAGGCTTCCACGGCTCAGACACCTCATTCATGTGAACTCCTAGGGTTTGTGTCTTTTCAGTGTCAATACTTAATTTAATGTCANCTGCGCACGGCCCGTGTGTCCCTTCCTATGGGATGCACCGTGTGTGGTTCTACAGAGCAAATATTGTAGCACACAGACAACATCTTACAGAGCAGGACGAAACCAACAGGCTAAAGTAAAACTCAACTCAAGTCTGCGGTGCCAAAAAAAAAAGGCTTAATTGCTCCATGGTGCTTGTCATGGCTCTGCAAGTTAGAAACAAAGGTCCCAGGCCTGTGAGAATTAAGCTTTAGATCGGCACTTTGCACTTACACTGTCAGCATAAGAGCCTGGGATCCAGATACTCTATAGTTCCCTCTCAAAAACACTACAAAAATAATTCTTGGGCACAATCTGAGGCTTCTCCTCTCTCTGTCACACAGCACAGCAGCCGAGGAGGCTGCCCCATCAAGGCTTTGGGGACAACACGTTTACCCACACACCCCTACCCTGAGAATTTACTAACAATTCTCTGTTCCAGTGCTCTCGCCCTGAACTGAAATAGATTTCATGAACAGAAATTGGCCAGTTTATAGCAACCAGCTTTTCACTATTTTCTGCTTTCGGATAATAAAGTGCTCTTGTTTTAATTAGTTACTAGTTACCCAGGGATCCAAAGGAGAAGGTAACGCTTTCTCTTCCTCCTCCTGCTGCTGCCCTTCCCCAGGAGTTAAACATGAGATTCATCCAGGTCGACGTCCGTCTCCCCGAGCTCCACGTGCGTGAAGCTGAAGTGAGTGGTCAGCAGGGGGTTCTCCATCCCGTTGTCCTCGCTGATGTGGAGGACGGTGTCCCCGTGCTGCAGCAAGCTGGTGGTCTCCAGGCCAGCAAAGTCCTCGGTGTCGGAGAGCTGGGCTGGGGGGGTGCTTTGCGCTGTCGTTGGCCGGGACTCCAAGCCCTCCTCTTTTTCCTTCTCCTCAGGAGAAAGTGCCTCACTCTGCAGTCAAGGAGAGCCAGTGGTCTGGTTCAGGTCAGAAGGGACCTCAAAGCCCACCCAGCCCCACCCCTGCCATGGGCAGGGACACCTCCCACTGGATCAGGGGCTCCCAGCCCCATCCAACCTGGCCTTGAACCCCTCCAGGGATGGGGCAGCCACCCCTGCTCTGGGCAACCTGGGCCAGGGCCTCCCCACCCTCATGGTGAAGAATTTCCTCCTACTGTCTAATCTAAATCTCCCCCTTTCTAATTTCAAGTTATTCCCTCATCCCATCTCTGCTCTCCCTGACCAAGCGCCCAGCTTTCCTGCAGGAGTCAGTCCTTCCTTTAGGGTGCACTGCTCACAGCGCAAGGATGGAAAAACCTAGTGATGAAACCTTGCACTGGTGAGCAGGTCCAGAAGGACTCATACACGCGATGGGAAAGGAAGGTGCAGGAAATACATTTGCAAATTAAGAATCATTGCATAAATCTAGAAAGGAATGGTTTACAGTAAATTCAGTCTAAAAAACCGACACACAAGAGTTTGCTGTCTTCACCCACCCACCAGCTTTCTTTCTCATGGTGTCACGCATCAGGCACGTCGCTATGAATCTGCCCTGCAGTGTTGATGGAGCAGCCATCAGACACACACGATACATCAGCCACTGTCATTACCTGCTCCGAGGCCTGGCTGTGCAGATCGGCTACCACGATGGCCGGAGAGGAGGTCAGCACGGGTTTCCCAGGGGGTTCCTGCTGGCCGGTGGCTGGGGGGCTGCTGCGGCTGCAGCCCTGCTGTGCGGCTCCTGTGGCCGATGGCTCCGCTGGGGAGGCTGTGCCTGCCTCGGGCTGGGCTTCTGTGAACGTCACTGACCGCTTCTGCTCCGCTGAGGGGTACAAAGCCCAGAAAATCGAGTATTAACATGCTACAGCTACCACAGGATTCACATGCTGAGAAGAAAAGGATAAAACTGCTGAGATTTAACTTTAATATAGGCTACTGACAAACTACCAGCTTCTCCTTTAAGGTAAAACAACACTTTATTTTCTACTATCAAATATGACGTGTTGGTCCTAGAACTGCAGCGCTGCCTTACCGCCAGGCTTTGGTTTTGGCTGGATGCTCCGCCGCGTGGTTGAAAGGCGAGCTCCGTGACGGCTACGAGGTTCGGTTTGAGTTTTCTGACGCGACAGCAGCGGTCGCCGGAGCTGAACATTGGAAGAAAGAGTTAGGCTGCTGTACATTCACATATCACACAACTCCATAAGGCGAGCAGATCATCGCTGTTCCTCTAGATGTCCACTCACTCTACATTTAGCAGATCTAAGTTTTAAGGCTTCCACGGCTCAGACACCTCATTCATGTGAACTCCTAGGGTTTGTGTCTTTTCAGTGTCAATACTTAATTTAATGTCACATCTGCATGTGTGTGACCATAATTTCATTTTTAAAAAGGCTGTAGGGGAAATACTGGGGAATTCAACCCAAAGTGCAACTTCTCTCTTAGGGATTTCTCTGGCCTCTCAGCTATGGCTTGTGCTACTGATACCGAAAATGCCAGCAAATAAAAGCTCTCTAAGACTCATTTTGGAGTTTTAGAACAAAAGCACCCTCTCACAGGCCTGGGCACCATGCTGGAGTGATCTCCATCAAACATGTGCTGCTTACAAAATGTACTTCCCACTTCCCTGCATACATATAAACCTTCCCAGAACTCTTAGGCACATTCTGTTACTTTCCAAGGACTAATGTTAATGTTAGTATGAACTTCATAACAATCAAAACTCTTGCATATTTGGAGCTGGCCCCCAGCTCTGCTTGACCTTGCGTTTGAGACAGGGAAAAGCTGCAAACAGAGGGGATTATGGAAGAAGACACATCTGTGCAGCACAGATCAGACTGAACGCAAGATGTTATCATCTTTAAAGAATGAACAATGTCTGAAAACATTTCTTTTAAAGAAAACCTGCTATCAGAGGGATGTTCTGCCTTGCTTTTAAAGAACACAGTTACTTAGATGAAACTCAGTTCTACTATATTTAGCTTAAATAAAAAATATTCCACTCTTTGTATTATGAACTTCTTGTCTTCCTACAGCACTTGCTGACTCCATGGACAGTGCTGGTACATCACACATCGCATCCACACATCATTCCAAACCCAACACAGAGGGGAAACCCCAACCCCGTTCAAACAGAAAGAGAGAAGATGTGTTCCCTCCCCTCGCTCTCACCTGCCGTAGGCCCCTCTTCCGCCCCAGGGGCTGCTGCAGGAGGAGGTTCTGCTGCCCTGGCTCGCTCTGCACGCTCGCCACCCTGTTAGATGTGGAGAGCGTTAGCCTGCGTGCAGGAGCCCCCGTGTCACTAGCAAGTGTCCTGGCAATTGTGACTGGAATAACTAAACCAACCACTAATGGCACGGTCACTTCAAAGAGCAATTCTGTCTTTGAAGGATGGGGGGACACGTGTCTGTTGGGTTGTGGCTTCCAGGGCTTGGGAAGGGGTGGGAGGTGGAGTCATGGCATTCAGGACTTTGGCCACGCACAGGTAGCATCCAAATAGAAATAACTGCAGATTTCAGTTTTCAGTCATTGATTGGTGCATCCCCTGAGCAACACTCGCTTCTCTGCATCCTTTGCCACGTGGGCTTCAGCCACAAAGCCAAGAACATCAGCTCCCTAGCTCAAGAGCCTTCTCGTCTGCTTTTCCTTTTTCAAGGACAACCTTGTAAAATATACATATATATATATAACTTTTCTCCCAGATTGACTCCACAGCCTCATCACAATTGTGTCATCTGGTTTTCATTTCAATTCAAGTCAACAAACGAAAAAAACAAACACAAAGTGACAAAGGATCCATTCACATCATGGATGCATGAGTTATGCGAACAAGGCTCCACACTCAGCACTTCCAGCCTTATGTCTTTTTTGTGGCTAACAAACAAAAAAAGGGACGAGTAAACATAAATTATATACAGAGAGAAAAACAGCTTTTTAGGTTTTAATATCTGAAAGTCTGCAGCAGAAGAGTCTTTAGCAATAAGACACACTCCATGCTCGGTTCTGTACCATCTTGTTCCACCATTAAACTGTTTTAATCTGCTTTATATAAAACTACCCCCCTCCCCTGTTTTCTATCAAAGCGCCGCGCCCCTCCGAAGGGTTTCAAATTGGCCATGTAGCAGACAGTGGTCACACAGCATTTCAGCTGAACAAACTATGTCCGAGAGACACACGGTTACAATAGCGACCGACATTCAAGATGGGCTTCGTTTAAATCAGGCAGCTACTTATTAGGAACAGACTGGAATCCACTGAGCCTCACGTACTATTTACGGAAGTTCCAGCTATGTCTGGTATACGCTGCCGAAGAACCAGTATTACCATCCATTTTGCCCCTGGCCTGCATTAATCAGAAGGAAAACAACATTCTTTTCTCTGGATGTTTTCTTTGGCCCTCCCTGTACCACCGAGGGAGGGGAGGTTTATTGCCTGACCTCACCGGAGCGAGGGGACAAACCTAGGGGTCCAGTCAGACCAGACATGGCAGATGTCTGCGGGGAGGCTTAAAAGGTCCTGTCTCCTCTACAGTTCATTGCTCGCCTTGGCAGAGGTTATTGCCCTTAGAAGGGCTGGTGGAACAGAACAGGAGAGCATCCTGGTCTGCTGCAGGTCACAGTCCGGTTGCCTGACCTGCGAGTCTATTCCTTCCTCCCCTATCAGCTAAAACAAAAAATGTCAGATTACGCACTAAAACTGTGTTTCTACCCACTCTGCTGGGGGGAAAATGTGGGGGCAACGTCAGGAGAGAGACATCTGAAGCCCCTGAAGCTGTTTCTCCTCTGCCTGTCTGACCACAGCCCGATAATGGGAGCCGTACCCTCAGTCATCTCCCCACGGCTGCAGGGGACGGCAGACAGAAAAGCTTTGGCAAGCTCAAAGGCATAAAAGAGCGAGAGCTATTTGAGTCCTTTTATCCCTCCGACAGCTCTTCCAAATGAGATCAGCAGGCCCTGGAAGATATTTTCCAGCTTTTAGTAGGGTATTGATATGATTTACATACAAAGCATCTGAAACATGATGCAAACACCCAAGTCCTCAGAGCTCCTTCCTTTAGGACCGTGTTCTCGACCCAGGCAGTGACTGCAGCGCAAGGGCTGCAGGGTCCAGAAGCAACACCTCACTCCTTATTAAAGCAAAGAGACTGCACTTCAATTAATTTTCAAATTCGCGATCCAGACTACCTGAAATTACAGCTTGTAGAACTTCCTTCATCTTCTGTTGACAGGAAAACTTACTTCTCTGAATTTTAAGTTCTTAGAACTTAGTTACCAGCATGTAAATTGAGTAGGATTTAGCTAGAGAAGTTGGGCTGATGGTTGGACTGGATGATCTCAGAGAACTTTTCCAACCTCAGTGATTCTAAGTTCTTAAAAAAAATACTTTTCTGCTTGAGCAGCTTTTGACCACACTGAGAATTCCTGAGGCAGGAACATTAACCCTTGGCTCTATGAGTGAGGAGACGTAAATGCCTGCAGAGGAAAGAGTGCAGTGACTTTCAGGACAAAACACTACTGAGAGTGGAGAAACAAACTCATTTCACAGGCATCGTGAAAACACTCGGAAAAGTTCATTCAATAAAGGGGGTGTAGGGACCACGTGAGGGCACAGAGTGAAAAACGATACCCATGGAGTAATCCGTGCACTGGAGACAAACAATAGGTGAGCACCCTGAGCAAGTTTGCAGATGACACTGAGCTGGGTGGAAGTGTGGATCTGCTGGAGAGTAGGGAGGCTCCAAAGGGATCTGAACAGGCTGGATCCATGGGCTGAGACCAAAGGGATGAGGGTTAACAAGGCCAAATGGCGGGTCCTGCACTTGGGGCACAACAACCCTGAGCAGCTACAGACTAGGAGAAGTCTGGCTGGAAACTGCCTGGAGGAGAAGGACCTGGGGGTGTTGGTT
>WAAB01025757.1:0-10866 GCA_013389865.1 Piaya cayana | reverse complement strand
TGAGTTCTTGAAGCAGGAGGGTTTAAATCCTGCCAAACAGTAATTAGGTCACTGATCAATCATCTTATATATATGAGGTATTCATTTAAGTAACTTATACCTCAGCCCTGTGTTTTTTTAATTTATTTCACTTAAACACTGGTTCAAATTTAAATTTAGTTATCGGGCAAGATCCTTAAACAGCAGACCAGGAAGGGAGCATAAAACTTTTAAGCTCCTTTAGCAGCGTGTCCTGGTCTGATCATTTTGTTGTGTTTCATCAAGCTTAAGTGTTATGGAATAGCACCAACTCAAGGAAAGGCTGCTTAGGAGTCTGTTTGTAGAATATGGGAAAGAAGAATAACATCCCCTCCTGCTCTTCTGTTCATGTATCTTTTCTTCACGTGCACTGCCTTGTAATCTACCCAAGTCCTTTCTCTCCTAGTGAACAGGTGCATTGTTTCTTGCTCTCCCCCTGTTAGTTCTCTTGCGGTATGGTTAGTGCCTCTGGCTAAGCTGAGCAAACTGCCTCGGTAGCCTAGCTCTGTTCCCCATGGAAGCTGGGATGGCTGATGTGTCTCCTTCTGGTTTTCTTTTCCAAACTGCAGGTCCCCAACATCGTCAAGGCCTTGCACAAGCAGCTCAAAGAAAAGAGCATCAAATCAAGACAGGGTTGTTTCAGCCTCCTGACAGAGCTGGCCAATGTTCTTCCTGGTTGCTTGGCAGATCACATCCCTGCACTCATCCCTGGTAAGCTTGTCCGTCGTCTCGGGGTGAAGGAGCAGGGTTGGCTAATCCATTCCTAACATGTATGCTCCTTGCCTGCGTGTTCTGGTTTTATTCCTGTATATTATTCTGCTCAGCATCAGGACATATACACTAAAGACCCCCCAGATCAATACTGGCTTCTGTCTAACACTCAAAGCCAGGATAAGAATATCAAGTTCATTTCCACATTTCCCTGAAGAAATGCTTTCAGGAGGGCCTGTTCCAGCCTCCTTTGAAACTAGCTCAAATTGTTCTGTTACCCTGCTGAGATCAGTAACAGAAGTGACATTTTCTTTTACAAAATGCAGTGACATTTTAAAAAACTATTTGTATTGACTGATTATTTAATTTGCACCGCCACATTTTTCTCTGAGCTTTCTTGCCTATAGGCTCATGAAGCATCCCACTGCTGAAAGGCTTGTAATACTAAGGTCCTGCCTTTGCTTTTGCTTCATCTGTATAGTAAATATAAAAAAAGTTTCCTGTGATTGTACCTGGGCTGGATCCATGCACTTCCCTCTTAAGAATTAATAGATTGGAAAAAAACACTCAAAACAAGAGTCCGGCGTGTCTTCAGGAGTAGCAGGCAGTATTGCTGTAAGGATTTCTCATTAAGTCTTCTGGGAAACATCAATATGTGCCACAGAAGTTGTGGCTTGAAAGTAGCTCCCTTCTACAAAGGCAGTCCAGCTTTAATATTATGCTCCAAACACTGCTAACAGAAGCTGTAAAACTACATAAACATAGAGCCCCTGCTTCCTTTTTTCATTTTGGGTTTGGGTTTTTTTAAGACTTCTGACAGAAGAATGAAAAGCCATGAAGCATTCCTGTTGCCTGGAGTGCCTGTTGTTGAGATTAGACTTCCCCAGTCTTAATTTCTTGCCATTTTGTTGTACTTATTTGCACTTGACTAACCATCCCTTCTCTTCTCAGCCCAGGATGACATATACAAATTAGCTTTTTTAAAAAGCCTTTGTAGCCAGCCAGCCAGGGCTGCTACAAAGACCAGTTATGGCTGAATTTCTGGAAAGTCACTTCCCAGAAAGCAGAAAGAGGGCAAGGATAGTAGCGCTCTCTAATGGCATGTTTCTTTTGGGTGAGGGGAGGAAAGAAAGGAAACAGATTTCAATTATGTCCTTCTTTGAGGTGGAGAGGGGTGTGACAAAAAACCACTTGATTAAATAAGACAGCAGTCATCCTTGTCTCTTCTGCACAGGTATTGTTTTCTCCTTGGCTGATAAATCCAGCTCGTCCAACATGAGGATTGATACACTGTCTTTCCTTCATGTTCTTCTTTGCAATCACCAGCCAGAGGTATTTCACCCTCATATCAAAAGTCTGTTACCTCCTGTTGTGACCTGCATTGGAGACCCCTTCTATAAGATCACTTCAGAAGCTCTGCTGGTTACTCAGCAACTTGTGAAAGTTATCAGGCCTTTGGACAAATCTTGCACTTTTGATGCCAAGCCCTATGTGAAGGACCTTTTCCCTGGTACTCTGAAGCGATTGAAGGCAGCTGACATCGACCAGGAGGTGAAAGAGCGTGCTATCTCCTGCATGGGACAAATTATTTTCAATCTGGGAGACCATTTAAGCACTGATCTCCAGCCAACCTTGAAGATATTTCTGGAGAGGCTCAAAAATGAAATCACCAGATTGACAACAGTCAAGGCATTAACCTTAATTGCTAGTTCTCCACTTAAAATAGATTTGAGACCCATTCTAGGGGAAGGTTTACCCATTCTAGCTTCCTTTTTAAGAAAGAATCAACGTGCCTTGAAACTGAGCACTCTGACTGCACTGGACATCCTGGTGAAGAACTACAGTGACAGCCTCAAGCCTGCCATGATAGAGTCTGTCCTAATGGAGCTGCCCACTTTAATTACTGAGAATGACATGCATGTTTCCCAAGTGGCTATCATGTTCCTTACTACTTTGGCCAAAGTTTATCCATCCTGCATCTCCAAGATGAGTGGCTCAGTTCTCGCTGAAATCTTTCAGCTTGTCCACTCGCCTTTGCTTCAAGGAGGGGCACTCAGTGCCATCATAGACTTCTTCCAGGCTCTGGTTCTGACAAAGACAGCCACCATGGGTTACTCAGAGCTGATGAAGCAGCTGACTGCTCCTGTTTACTCCTCAGGTTCAGCTGGGGCATCAGTGACATTACACAAACAGGCGTATTACTCTGTCGCAAAGTGTGTGGCAGCCCTTTCCTCAGCCTGCCCAAAGGAAGCCCCTGCAATAGTGAACCAATTTATCCAGGATGTAAAAAACCCCAAGTCCAGCCCTGCTGTTAAAGTGCTAGCTTTCCTTTCACTGGCAGAGATGGGGCGCACCATGAACCTCAGTGCTCAGAGAGACCTCAAAACAGTCATCCTGGAAGCTTTCACTTCCCCTAGCGAAGAGGTGAAATCTGCTGCTTCCTACGCATTGGGAAACATCAGTGTTGGGAATCTTAAGGAGTATCTTCCCTTCATGCTGAAAGAGATTGGAAGCCAGCCCAAGAGACAGTACCTCCTGCTGCACTCTCTAAAAGAAGTCATCAGCTCCTCCCCAGCTGATGGCCTCAAACCTTACGTGGAGGATATTTGGGCTCTGCTTTTCAAGCACTGTGAGTGCACAGAGGAAGGGACATGCAATGTGGTGGCTGAATGCTTGGGGAAGCTGACTTTGGTGAATCCTTCTGAGCTGCTGCCCCGACTGAAAAAACAGCTGTCCTCAGGTAATGGGAAGGGCAACGGTGAGAGTGGGGAAATGCCCTTTTTATTCTAAAGTCCTCTTGTAACCTGCCTGTGGGTACACAGAGAGCAAAGCCAGTCTGTAGTGATGAGAAGGAAACAAGGGGTCTTTGCAAGGGGGAGTCAGAGGAGCGCTGGTTTGTGCAGAGGGCAGGAGGGTGTTAGGAACAAGGACAGCACATGGAGATTGTGCAGGAGCCGGATTTAAACAAGGATATTGCCAAAACTAATACTTTGTTCTCTTATCTCTTCATTGCATGTGTAAGGGGACCAAGAGCAGAATATGTACTACACAGTTACAGAAATTATAGAGTCTCTTGATCTTTGACTATCTTTTATTTCCATCTTCATTGCAGGCTCTCCGCATGCCCGGAGCACTGTGGTAACTGCAATCAAATTCACTATTGCAGACCAGCCTCAGCCTATTGATCCTCTCCTGAAAGGCTGTATAGGTAGGCTCGTACAAACAGCTGTGTGAGCTGGGAACATGAGATGTTAGGCATCATTAGCAACACAGAAATTTTTCACACCTATGTGAACCTTATCTAATCCAGTTAGTTTTCATCTCTGTTTCTCTGCTTTTGGGATTAAACAGCAACACTGTCACATGAGTCCTTGTTAAATTCTCTGATGCCTTGCTCTTGGGCGTGTTCCATTGGTGACAGGGTTTTTAGGGAGTTTCAGTTCCTTCTGTGTTTATGATTCAAGCATCTCATTCAAGCAGTCTTGGAAACTATAACTTGCATTAAAAGGCTTTTATTTCTATGGAGCCTGCACCTCAGATCTGTTGTATAAACTGGGCCTTCTGTTTCAGGGAAGTCCGAGCAGATGAGATCTAAGCAGGAAAAAAACAAAACCACAACTTCCTTGAAAACCAAAGCTGCTGATTTGCCTTTAGGATGAAGTAGAATCATGTGGTTTGGTTTTATGTGCAAATGCTGAAAAGTCTTGTTTTTTCCATTTAGTGTATCCAAAATGAAGGGAGGGAAATCATCTTGAATGTCTGTGTTAGACTGTGCCCCTGATGTTACTTTACCATAGGTGCTTTCATAACCAGGCTCCTTGAAATACATTGCGATATACTTTTAAAATACTTCAAAAACAATGCAGCTGGACTGACTGGTGCATTCTCATCCCGCAGGTGACTTCTTAAAAACTCTTCAGGATCCAGATCTGAATGTTCGGCGCGTGGCTTTAGCCATGTTTAATTCTGTTGCTCACAACAAACCTTCCTTAATTCGAGATTTACTAAATGCAGTTCTGCCTAGCCTGTATAACGAAACAAAGGTCAGAAGGGAACTCATCCGGGAGGTATGTCATTAGCTTGGCTTGGGTGCAATACAGCAGTGACTCGGTACATGTGAAGCTGAGATGAAGCTGTTGCCCTGTCTGGTGTTAAGTGACAGCTGTAGTATTTTTCTTGTTTAAGGTAGAAATGGGGCCATTCAAGCACACGGTGGATGATGGCCTTGACGTGAGGAAAGCTGCTTTTGAATGCATGTATACACTGCTGGAAAGCTGCCTTGACCGACTGGATATCTATGAGTACCTGAACCATGTGGAGGATGGACTGAAGGATCACTATGACATTCGGGTAGATGCTGTGCCCTCACACATCTGGTGGTGGTGTCACTGATGTTATTCCTTCTCTGGGGACCTGGGCTTGAATTGAGCTGCTGTGCCACCACAGCACAGGGTACCCTGGCCATGTTGTTCCCTATTCTCTGTAGGTGCTGCAGCCTTTTATCTGACAGCTCTAGTTTGATAGTGGTGGCCTTGAAAACACAACCCTGATGTTGTTTTATAGGAAACTTACCGAAGTCTAAAAGTAGTTCCTTCTGCCTATAAACTTGATCGTCAATTGCTCAGTATGGCCAGTGACACTATATTAAAAAAAAAATAATCATTGTCACTGTTGATGGCCTCATAGCTTAACTGGAAGTGCTACATCCTTTTCATACAGTTATTTGAATTACTTCTACTTAGCTGTGGGTAGAGCAACAGCACAATCCCTGTGCTGAATGTGGCTGTTTCCCTCAAACACTGTCAGCCGTTTGCAGGCATGTGAGAGCAGGGCACCCTGTGCACCTGGTGGATCTCTCTTCTGCGTTGGCTGCCAGCAGGTGCATCATTCCTACTAAAACCCCGTGCACAAGTGCGAAAAAAACTCATTGCAGTGTGGGTACAGCACAACAAGAGGCTTCACTGGAGAGGACTGATGCTCTAAGCCTGGAGGATCAGAGGGTGCAGTGAAGCAACACTGTTTATCTTTCCTCTTTTGTCTAGATGCTGACTTTCATAATGCTGGCTCGGCTGTCCACGCTCTGTCCCAGTGCTGTGCTGCAACGGCTTGAGCAGCTGATAGAGCCACTCCGGGCAACTTGCTCCACAAAGGTAGGATCAGGCTGCGAGTGTGACATGCTGTGGGTGGGTTCTGCCACAAAATTGTGCCTTTAACCTTCCCCATCAACTGCTGCTGAGTAGCCCACTCCCCACACTCCTCCGGTTTGTCTCTGTCTCTGCTGGCATGTCTGATTCTTCTGTGCCTTCAGTCTTTTCTAGATGCCAACTAAAACTGGTGCCTTGGATTTGTAGGTAAAAGCTGGTTCAGTGAAACAGGAGTTTGAGAAGCAGGATGAACTAAAGCGATCTGCCATGAGAGCAGTAGCAGCTCTCCTGACCATCCCTGAAGTAGAAAAAAGTCCAGCAATGGCTGAGTTTTCATCTCAGATCAGATCCAATCCTGAAATGGCATCGCTTTTTGAGAGCATTCAGAAAGATTCTGCGTCCTTACCCACATCGGAGTCAATGGACATGAGCTAAGGTTGGTCCACTTACTCCAGCACCTTCCTGCCCTCACAGTGCATTAACCAAGCAGAGGTGCCACAGATCGTGCCAAGGGGTAAAGTCATCGAGCTGGGCTCCACTGCAACAGCCACTGGCAAGTCACTGGGTGCCAACAAGAGAAAAGGGCTGGTTCCAGTGGCACTTGCAAGCATCAGCCATCTCGCTGAATCATAACAAGATGTATGCAATAAGGGAAATGTATCTGTATGTAGGGGAGGGGTTGGAAGACAAACATACTAATTTTTCAGCAAGTTTTTAAAGGGCATATGAAGTAATCAGAATGGAAACTATAGTACTTTCAGAAATATTCCCTTACTGCAGTACTAAGAAAAATAGTTTAAAATGTTTTTTAACTACTGCACATGCACTTTGTACCCAAAATTGCCTGAAGAACATACTTTAGTTGTTTTACTAAATAACATGGCTAAAAACTAGACATCAGGCCTTTAACGAGCTATGAGCATTGTAACTGAGGCCCCATTCAAAAGACAGACTTGAATCAGCCAAGCTGCAGGAGCTGCCTGGGCTAGTTCCTTGCTCAGGCATTCCACCTACGGCTCAATTCAGAGCAGGCACCCATTGCTTAGCATTTCTGCAGTGTCTGGGTGATACAAAGCATTGCTTGAGTTCCATTACAAGTTTCACTGCAAAATACCTCAACCAGCTGTCTTCCAAAAGAGATGATTACTTGATTTTGTTTCAGTGACAAACCTTACAGCAAGCTTCTCTTTGCATGAAACACTGGCTTATCTTTCCTGCTTCAAGCAGTTTGTTGCTTTCGTTGAGCCACCAGGGCAGCAATCAATGCTGAACTCCAGTCACTGAACAGCAGGCAGCATGTGCGGGAAAGCTGGTATTCAGTATTTTAGTGCCACTAAAGTTAAGAGGTGTATATCAGTAGCCAATGTGAGCACACAAGCAGCCCACACACTCTTTTGTCATTTGAAAACTTACTGTACAGGGGCTGTTGTGTTCAAACCCTGCTTTGCATAGGAGGGGTGGAAAAAAGCCTTCCAACAACAGCAAATCAGAGAACAAGGTCATCATAACACCCTTCTTGTAGCCATGGAGCTGTAATAAGCTTTTATTTCTCCTTTTCTGACAGAGTGGTTGATGTGAAAAGTATTTATAGTGCTGCGTGAAAGAACGCCATTCTGTTTGAGTGGTATGAAAAATTAAAATGTACTTGTGAAGCTTTGTGCAGCCCTGAATTTCTTGGCTGTCACTCACAGTGGCACTGCAACTGACACCCACGAGCAAGCGTGCTGCTGCCGTGCCCACCCTTGGACAGCTGAGCACAGAGCAGCAGCATGGAAGCTGTACCACCACCTGCCAAACCCCAGCAGCAGGCAGCCGCCCCACCTGCACACCAGCACCAAGCCAAAGTCCTTTTCCCTTTGGCCATTCAAAACATCCATCAGGTTTTTTATACACTTTATTAAATACATCTCTGATGCAGAAGCCAGTTTATTCATTCTCCTCACTGCGCAATCTGGCATTGGGATTGGTGATCTTGATGGCAAGCTGAGCAGCTCTCTCCACAATTATCTTCCGATTCTTAGAAGACACATTGTGAGCAATCTCTGCGCAGTATGACCTGTCAAAAATAAGACTGTGTCAGGCTCCAACAAGCAAAGACAAAACACTCCAGAGCCATCCCACCAGCAGTGCTCAGATGCAGCTGAGCATGGAAGCATCACTACACAGCAGCAGAACCACACATCTCCCTCCCTGTCACTAAACCTGGCCTGTTCTGGCCTGAAGCTGGAGCTTGCCTCTGAAACAGCTCAACCCTTCTACTTACTTTCTTGCAAACAATGAGTTGGTAAGAAGCAGTTTCTAGTGTTCTTAATTATTACTCATTACTTTGTTGTGCAACAAGCATCTGAACAGGTATGAAACCACAGTTCTGACTGCTATTTTATCCACCTCGTGTAGGTATGGTGCTTTTTACCACCACTACAATGTTGTGTTTCTGCTGAAGGTAACAGTTTGCTGGCCCTGAGACACCCTCTGTGCTTTCCCCATGAGATCACCTTTGGCAGCACAGCAGCACCACAGCAACCTTTGTGCTCTTAAAAGCAAGAGCTTCCCTTGTCTCCTGCCTATATTTCACCCTGACTGCGCTGCCTTTTCACCTCCCAGTGCAGTGCCATTAGGGAAGAGGCAGCACACAACCCCAGCGCAGGTGGCAGAGCTGCCAGCGACAGCTCCGTGTAAGGCAGGGAGCACACAGGCTCTGCAGACTTACTTGTTGCTCATCATGAGCACCTCCAGCTCTTTGACGTTGTGCACCAGGAACTTCCTGAACCCTGTGGGCAGCATGTGCTTTGTCTTCTTGTTGCTGCCATAGCCGATGTTGGGCATCAGGATCTGACCCTTGAACCGCCGACGAACTCTGTTATCGATACCTCTTGGTTTACGCCAGTTGCGCTGAAGAAACACATAAGACATTTAGGAGTTACAAAAGGAGATCACTTGGAAAGTGCCTGGCTTGCAGTAACAGCTCCCACCAAAAACAGTGTCCAAAAAGATCTGCTGTGCCAGGTGCAGCATGGCCTGCTGTTTCACACTGACCCTTTATGCTTTACTTCATCATCAATCCTAAAGGCAACCATATCTGGCTATCCCAGAATTCATTTTGTAATGAACTTCCAGTGATTCTTACCTTGATCTTGACATAGCGATCAGACTGATGGCGGATGAACTTCTTAGTCCTCTTCTTGACGATTTTAGGTTTCACAAGAGGTCTGAGGGCAGGCATGGTGTCTAAGAGGAACAGAACTGGTATAAGAAGGGAATGCTGACACAGAAGCAATGTATAATTCAGCTTAAAGCATGTGTAGCAGACTATCTTCCGCTCACTGGCCACTCTGGAGACTAGCGAGGGAATGGGTATTCATCTGCAGTGTCTCTCCCTCCCGCCTCCGAAGCTGGAAGAGCACTGAAAACTCTCCAGATGCGATCCTGGGAGGTGATGCCTTGCTCAGACAGCTTCCACAACACGTGTGCAAGCATTACATTTCCCACCCATTCTTCCCCTGCCCCAAGAGCTCACCAGCCCTTCCAATTCTCACAACACAGTATTTGGCAGCATGGATGGATTGCAAGCAATCTCCAGACTCATCTAATGCAAAACTCCTGTGGAGGTTTTGTGCAAAAAACCTGCAACAGTGTCTGGTTAGTGCCCCCCCTGCACCCCACGGTGCAGCCCCCTCCGCATTAACACTATAAGCTCTCCAAGATTCATTTTGGAGTTTTAGAAAGCAACTATCCTTTATCAGGCCTGGGTAACACGAGGGAGTGACTTCCATCAGTCGTGTGTAATGAGACAACAACTATTATACAATACATTTCCCACTTACATGCATAGATATAAATTTCCCCCAAAACCTTACACATATTCTATTACTTTCCAAGGACTCCATCTAACGTTACAACTTCACAACAGTCAAATCCCTTGCTAATTTGGAGCTGGTTCCAGCTCTGCCTGACCTTGCATTTGAGATAGGAAAAGGCTGCAAACAGAGGTGACTACAAAAGACTACACATCTGTTCAGCACAGACCACACTAAACACAAGGCGTTATCACAGCAATAGGTTATAAGAATGTTTGGACTCGATGATACAGTGGGGTTTTTTCCAACCTGCAATTCTATGATCATCTCTGATGAACGGTGCCTGGAAAAACGCTGACTGAAAGAAAACACGCCACCAAAGGAACATTCTGTCTAACTATCAAAAATACAGTTACTTAGATAAGCTTAACTTTACATCAGCTTAAATTATAGAATCACTAGTTCGGAGAAGACCCACTGGAATATCGAGTCCAACCATAATCAAACCGTTCCGCTTTTTCTAACAGCGACACCTTATTCGAGCTCATTCCCTCCTGTTCAACGTCTCTGGAAACCTACGCCCAGCGCGATAGCCCCGAACGCCGCATCCCCGGCGCGGCCGAGGCCGCTCGGTGCGGGCTCAGCCCCAGCCCCGGCCCCGCGGGTGGGAGCGGAGGAGACTCGCCAGATAGCAGGCGGCGGAGCGGAGCGGGGCTGGCCCATCCCCGGGACGCGGATGGAGGGGGATGGAGGCGGATGGCGACTCACCGGTTGCGCGATGGCGGTCGCCACACCAGGCCCCGCCGAAAGAGGGAGGTGGCGCCGCGCGGGGAGGATTATGGGATACGCGACAGGTCCTGCCAGGGCCCGGCCGCGCCGCCGCCGCGCCGAGCGGGCACCGCTCCCTCGCAGGACAGCGAGCCGCCGCCGAGAAATGCAGGTAAAGCGGGTTCTCTCCGACGGGGCTGTTCCGAGAGAGGGGATCGGTGCTTCCCCTCCACCTCGAACTGTGCGGTTTTTACGGAGCTGCCAGGACCTGCCCGGCGCCTCTCCCGCCGGTGCCGCTGCGCGCGCGAGCGCCCCCTGGCGGGAGGAGGAGCGCCCCGCCCACCGAGAGCTCAGCAGTGTCCCGAGGGGAGGGGGTCAGGGGTGGGGGCGCTTAATGGCTGTAAAGGGGAGAGGGGCAGGTTTAGACT
>WAAB01025756.1:0-53342 GCA_013389865.1 Piaya cayana | reverse complement strand
CTTACTCTGCACAGCTAAAGAGATCCTAGCTCAAGAATACATTCATTTAAAAAGTCTTGTCATAGTAGGCATACTATCATGTCAGGTGTCAGGAGCAGCAGGAACAGGGTGGCTTTACGAGGGAGATGAGCCAGGAATCCACCATACTGCCATCTTTGCTGAGAAGACAGTCTTGTAGCATTTGAGAGGAAAAGGACTGGTCAGAGCAACAGGTCTGGGACAGCTCAGTGAGCATCAGACAAACCTGAAGCATTTTTAATGAGTCATGTCTGCTGTTGAGCCAGCCAACAAGTCAAGGACCAGCACAGGGACTTGTGCAACATAACTCAGGTAAGGGCTGAGGGCACAGGTTGAACCTTGCCCCTGGGACGTACACAGAAGGTGTTTGGGTCCCAGATAAGGTAGCTCAGAACAACTAATGTCGTTTCATATCTGGATATATTTTCCATACCCTTCTGAGGACATTTCATTTTAAAGCAATCTAGGTAACACATCTAGGAGCAAAGACGGCAAGACAAACACCCATGTTTCTCTTTTACTAAAAAATTGACATACCTCTGAGCTACAAATGTTACCTGCAGTACTCCTAGCAGGATAGCTGGCTAAAGTAGAAAAAATGCATATTACATGTGAGGAAGGTTCAGCTAAAAGAGCACAGACTGGGTATAATGACTGCAATAAAGGCAGTTACTGCCCTTTGGGGGTAACTACTGTTATGCTTGGGCACAGATACAGAAACAAAGAAATTAACGCCTTGCTTAAAGTGCTAAGCAAATTGCAAATAATTTCATTATTACTTGGGGAAAGGATCTCAATTAAATTAATTGTTCTGTGTTGCAGTTTATTTCAGTTGGTTCAAGTTAAAGATAAAAAGAAAGGTCTATGCCACCATAATAGAAACAAAGACATTTCAGGAGCAATGAAATACACAAACATATGAAACTCAGACTGGGGATTGACTTCCTTGGAATTCAACTTTTCATTGTCTAAAAGTCAGGGTCTTTTTTTCACAAATGTAGCTAGATTTCTGGTTTGGGACATAATTCTAATTAAATCACTAATACAGAAAACAAGTATTTGGCTACTGTGAATCTGGAATCACACTACTCCCAGATGATTGTTTCTGACATTTTGAGAGGCCTCAAAAATACAAGACACTAGAATAAATAACATTGAAACATCCTCATGACCTTATCATGAACACTCATGAATTGAATCAAACCCCACAGAGACAGCCTTTACTGCTTGATTTTCCAGAATGGATGGGATAACAGGAGGACTAGAAAGTTGAGTGCAACATCACTTGAAGGAGATAACGTGCCGATGACTTCTCACTCAGAAGCTGGGTTGACTAAAAATTAATCCTTAAAAAAGTAACGTGGATGGGAAGCTAATCAGTTTTTTAGCATGGCCTGTGAACTCCTATGTAGTTGCTTACTCAAACTAAAAAATGAGGCAGTAATATTTACACGTGGGATCTGTTAGGTCTGACTTCTCCAAGCACTGATAAGAAATTAGGCAGCAGGCCCATGACTTGCAATTTCCAGATTGTTTTTTTTTATAGATTTGTGGTTCAATCCATCGTCCTCAGGTTAAATGTTCTTTCATTTAAAGGATATTAAATGTCAAACTTGCAAGGGATTTTAAGTAAGATATTGTCAAGGCCAAGGTGATAAATCAGATTTTACAACTTAAAGCACAAAAGCCATGTTTGATCAATACCAGTCTCTTGCTTCTATGGATAATGATAATTCATGATATTAACTGGACCGTGTGCATCAGAGCAAACAGTCCAGGATCACTTCAATGCTTAACAAAAGGAATGGATTTTGACAGCTTTAGCTGAGAGTCAGGACACATTCAGATTTCAACCAGTTCTGCCATAAATATTAACCAGCAACTTAATTTTTCCATCCAGTAAAAAAGAGTCAGCAAAATATAAATAACCATGCAGTCAGAATGATTTCGGTGGATGCTAGGAAGAATGCAGGATTAAGACCATAACACACTGCTGCTGTGAATTTGTCCCATTCTCATTGAACATCTGTCTAAGTGTGACAAGAGCATCTGGGATCTCTGATAAAAGGAAATGCCTTCTCAAGGGAGAAATAGAAACAATATGTTTTCTTCTTTCCCTAAGCTATTCACTAACAGACAACCAAGCTCCAGTGAGTTCTAGTGCTCTTGTCACCCTTCGTGTTATGCCCAGACACTTGCAATACTCACCTTGAAATCAGGGTGTGGTTGTCACTAGCTAAGACCACACATTGCCATCTCTGCCTATACAGATGTGTTTTCTTTGAATATTAATCGAGACAGGGAACAAAGACAAGAAACTTATACTGGTCTCTGTGCTAAGTAACACCGAAAAGAAGTGCAATCCAAAGAGCACTTTGCGGGCCCACAAAATGTTTCTGTAGAGTCCAATGTTTTTTTCACTTAAAGGGGAAAAAAGTCACATAGATAGTGGTCGTTGCACCAATAATCTCTGCCTAGATAGGTGATTTCTGTCTCTCATATCTGTTTCAGCTAGCCAAAAATAGCAAAACTATCACTAGTGGTGGTGTGAAAGTGGTACACAATAGCTTCTGCTGGTAGGCAGTGACTCTTACCAGCAGTAGTTACTGCTGTTGTCACTCCCATCTGGCTGTCACCTGTCCTATCCCATTTCGTTCCTTTACATCTTCAACATGGCAGAAGCTTGACTTCCCTTGGTATATGTGACTGATGTTGTTGTCTGTCCTTGTTTGCATTTAAGAGTAGGAAGGAAAATGTTGCTTTTGATAAGAGTAGAAAGATTTATGAGCAAGATGGTTGCAAGAAAGTAAGAAGAGCAATGCGGTCTGTCGTTATGGGGGAGTGAAGATGCTGGAACGTATCAATAACTGCCACCTCATTTAGTTGCTGTGCAGACAGCTGTGGGTGAGGATAAGAGCAGTATTGTCTACAGAGAGAAGGACAAAAAGGAGGTGAAAATCTATTGCTCTGCTAAAAGGAATGAAAGTAGCTGAAGCTTGTTTAGCCATGCTGCAAGGAAAGGGTAAGGCTCTAGGGACATGGGCCTCAGGTCAGAACGTGTCTTTGCAGTTCACCAAAGTGCAGTGGATCACACTGCACAATGTGCAAAAGCTGACTCCACCATAATGTAAACAGTACTTATAAATAGGAATGCATTAAAGCTTCTCTAGCTCATATTTTTAATTTCTTCATCTCTATGAGCTGCTCTTCCTTGGCGTAGAATTCCTGTGGGTAGTTCATCTGAGTACAGCATGTATGCAGTGAACTGAACCATTGATTTAAGTCACTTGGGTACTATGTCTTTTATTTTAGGATAGGTTTAAATGAGTCTGAAGTTCTATAAACCTAATTAAGAAAAAACAAAACCTTCTCTATTGCAAATTTGCATAAAAATGTATAAGAGCTAAAGGCAAGTTCCAGAAGAGTATTTATACGACTGCAGTGAAGCATAAGCAGAAATTAAATTCTTAAAGTATGTGTTGTGAAATTACCTCAAGTGATCTAGAAAAACAGAGTTTGATGATAAAGCAAGGAAAACATTCTTCTAAGGTACCAAAGCCTCCAAATTAATAACACAATTCTTGAAAAAATGGCCCTTGGAGGCACCACAACTATTTGTCTAGTCACAACTTCGTTAAAAAAACAAACCAAATAATAAATTCCCAAATCATACCATTTTGTATGATATTGTCACAACACTTTTCATCTGGAAGCACATAAAAACAACTCTTCTCAGGGTTTCCATTTTCTCTAATAATGAAAAATGTTTAGGTCTAAAGAAAGATCTTACCTCTCCCTGGAAAACTTTGCTCTGTTATGTTACCTGACTGTCACAACTATAATACCTCTGCTTCTGTAGTATTTCTAGTAATTATGTTTCTAGACTGTTCATAAAAGCACATTAGTAATGGACATGTCATAAGGTCCATATAGGTGATCATCACAATTAATAGTGAGATATGCAATTGTTTCTGGTTCCAAGCATAAATTCAGTCTTTTTAAGTAGTACAAATTTTATTAGCTTGCTTTTGAGATTAGTGGGAGAAACAATCAAAAACCTTACTGAACTCAGCATCTGGCTTTTACAGTGAAACCCAGAATAAGGCACCCACAGTAAAGTGTCTCTCTAGCTGTCCAAATGGGATTTAAGTTCTTAGGATGTGATTATAGTTAAAGAAGGTCTCTTAGTTTGATTAGTGAAGCCTGTAAAGAAAGGCAACCAACCAAATAAAGTTACTTTAGAGAGAATTCAGTCGTTATTTCCTAACTTTCTTGATTTTCTTAACCAAGACCTTGAAATCACTAGCCTAAGTTGTCCTGTGAAAACTGAGACTCGTTATGGCATCCTGGATGTCTTCACAGGCTTTGAAAAAGTCACAGGGATCCATGAAAAAACACATCTTTTTGAAGAAGGACCTGTAGGTCATATCTTAAGACATCTCAAGTGTTTATGTTTGCCATTGAGATAGCATGTGGATAGTGCTGAGAATCCGATGCAATTAATACCTATGCTCCTAATGTTTTTCTGGACTCCTAGATTGTAATGGAGGCATACAATAAGAAGTTAGGGTTTTAAGAAAATGACTGGAGCTCAGCATGAAAGACCATGCAGATCTACCATACAAGATTTTTTAAAGAAGAAAGCATATTTTCCAAATATTTTCCAGAGAATATGCTACAAATACAGTATTTGCAATAAAGTCTAGGAGCCCTCCATAGCATTAAGATCATATGGAACAATGAAAAAGAAAAGTGAGAAGTTTTATCCGCTCTACATTGTACTATTGCATGTGGTCACATATACATACCGTTTCCTGTGGCCATTTATTGGACTAAGGATTCTGTCTTCTCACGTGAGTCTTAAAATACAAATCTTGATAAATTCATTCTAATTTGCATTTTTCTTAATGGTTTGAACAGAAAATTAGAACATGCAGGATAATGTCACTTTGTTACAGTGATAAAATTAAAGGTGCAACATTCATTTAGCCTTTTTTTCGGAAATATTCTCAATACAATTAATAAAGGGATGTTTTGACAAATCAGAAAAACAGGAAACCAAAAGATGAACTTTCTAAGTTTAAAAGGCCAGAAGAATGCAATTTCTCCTCAGAATGGTTGTTCTAAAGAGATTTACAATTTCTTTTATGATAGACTTGAATCTATAAGCTTCCATCTGAGCACATAGGAAAGGCTTGTGACCTTGGAGTTGGATTTTATCATCTGCTGAACAAGATTCAGGTTTATGCAAATAGTTTAGTCTTGATATCACTGTTACCTTGTATCTTTTATAGTTTGTTGGAGATTTGGGGTTTTACATAATAGCTTACCTCTTTTAAAATTAATTTGCTAGCAGTGTGCTTTTACAGGGAGAAGGAGGAATATGTTTGAGTTTTTAAAAAGTCTAATGCATAATAATGAGTGCCTTCCATTTGGTTTTGTTTTAACAGTTTACTCTCTGTTCTCTAGTACTCACTGAAAGAAGCTTTCATTTACCAACAGACTGTATAATTATGGTTATTCGAGACACAACAGGGGTATAAGACAAAACTTTTTTTTTCTGTCAAATGTGTGCTATTTCCACAAATTTCAATTAAAGCAATTAGAAGTGCAGTTAAGGAGTTCCCATCAAAGATGATAATTAAAGCAGATGATTCTCTAGCATCTGCGAGTAGCTTTCTTTTGTGCTTGATGTAATGCATTGTTGTCCTGTGAGAAAAAATAACACCTGCATGTGTTTTGCTGCAGCCTAGGTAGAAAGTGGGGTAACATCTATTTATGGCTCAATTCAAGTTTGTGTAACTTTATCTACTAAATTCATGCCAGAAGTCTTGCACTTAGTCCACAAAGATCTCACACTCTACAGGGGTTTATATAAATATATATATAATTATTAGGCAACAAGAAAAGTTCACAGTGAAGAACCTAATGGCTGGGAATGGTCACAAGTCAGAACATCTCATCTGAGAATACTTCACTCTGGGTTAACAATTTTGTTTTTAAATAATGTCCTTTTGTAAGATTTCAACAATGGTAGAAGCCCCATCCCTGGAAACAGTAAAGGTCAGGCTGGATGAGGCTTTGAGCAACCTGATCTAGCTGAAGACGTCCCAGCTCACTACAGGGCATTTGGACTACATGACCCCCATGATCCCTTCCAATCCAAACTATTCTATGATTCTATGATTTAATTATGTGATTCCAGTTTTCTCTGGACTTTGAGTGACAGTATAGCTGATACATGCAAAATTTAATACACTCTTGTACTACTTACTTTGCTAGAGTTGAACGAATAACCACAAAATGAAGGGAGGCTCCATTTGAGCACTGGCTTTTTATCTGGCTATAGTGGTTCACATGTGAATCCCAGCTATTTCTCATGACATCTGATAATCAGTGAAATTGAACATTAAAGGCAGAAAAGTCTGCCAAATCTGAAAGTCCTTGTACTGTATAACTTAATGTGATTTTCCCCTCCACAGCATGTCTTCATGGTAGAGGATACTTACAGCTGAAATGCATCCAGTACCAAAATCAGTCTTGCTGCCGAAATCAAGTAGTTTGCCTGAGTTCATTTACTCTGCTAAAAGACACCCATCCATACTTACCAAGTATCAGTACAGACACGTGTGAGGACACTTATTTCCATCTATTAGTTGTGTATTGACAGGAAGATGGAGGAGATAGAAGTGATCTTTTTATTAGAGATGAAAGGAAATCCAGTAAACATTTATTTTAGAAGTAATGATATTAATTTTATGCATATTTTTAATGGATTTGAAATGCAGGAATAATAAATCAAGGACTCCTTTTTGAAAGAACTATTGCAAGAACAATAATGATGAAACCACTCCTTATAAATGAACTCACCTGTCAACAAGCCAGATTATGAGCTCAATTACACTGATATGAATCTGTAATAGCACCACAGGAAGCAATTAATCTTCTTGTTATTCTCACTATTTTAATTGCAAATAGAATTTGCTGTGACATGCCCAAGCATCTGAATTTGATGACCTTCAAGCTCTTGCAAAGACCTTGAAAATATCAGTGCCACTTTAAGTCCCTTATCCATACTGGTATCAATGACCCTAAGCCAATCAGAAATAAGTTTGAAATTCTGAGAATAAAGGTGAAGATGTCAGAATAACAATAGGTGCCTTTGTCTGTTCTCCCAAATGAATAAAATGGTATCTGCAGGCAGATAGGAACCTCTTAGAGTTGCTTATTGAAGATTTTTCTCATGGAAGGCATTGCATACCAGATATGTTTCTGACACTGAGATTGTTTGACAGTATTCATTGAAGAATTTCCATGAAGAACATTGGATGTCCAACTGTTGAGGAGGAAGAGTAGCTAAGAACATCAACATTAACCGATCTGTTAAAGATTGCCTCACAGCATTCAAAGAGGATGTTATGAACGTGGAAGCTAGTTGAAAATTTGAGTAGTAAAATGAGAATGGCCTCATGAGTAGTTCAGGTATCTATGCAGGAATGTCCAGAGAAAAAGAGTAAACTGGAAAAATTCAAAATCTTGGAACACCATCAAAATTAGAATAAGTCATAGAACTAAGATGTTTACACAGAAGAATTTAATATTTGAGGAAAACTTAACATGTATTTTTTTAAATATAAAAGAGTTGGTATTTGCTCTCATTCATGAAGCAGTGATAGCAAAAGGAAAAAGATACTGAGTAATTCTGAATAAATGTAAAAGGAGAGAAATAGATGTATGGGATGTGCTGCAGACTGCCTAGTAAGAGGGAAAGATTGTGCAGTTTTAAGCGATTACAAAAAAAGCATATGAGGTGGCAATAAAGTCCCTGAATTATCTAGCAGTTTTTGCAAAATGATGTGGTAGAACATAAAAATATGTCACAAAAATTTCTTTGAGACAACCTTTTTCTTTTGAAGGAAAGAATTTATTGAAGAACTAACCATTCTAGATTTAATTCTGGCAGGTAGAGAGGAGCTGCGTAAGTATTTGATATGAAAAGATGGGATGAAGTCACTGTTGGCTGAATAAAAATCATCCTGAAATCACAGTTAATGATTATTGCTAGGCTATGAAAATATTTCAGGTAGAATCCTGCATGCAGTGGTTCCTGATCAGTTCATTACTTTCTTCAGTGACTGATGTAACAGCATAGAAAGTAAATTTATGGGTTTTTCTATTCTTTTTACATTTTTATTAATTGTTAGAGTCTGCATCTCCTACCTGTTAATGGCTGCTTTCTCACAACAGCTGTGTGACTACTGGCACTCAGGAGTTCCAGAATCCTTGACCCACTGTTGCAAACCCAGATTAAAATTTCCAAATGCAAAGATGAAAACTGCAGGTTTATATATAATTAATAAACCCTTACTCCTTTTTAATATACTTTTGCTTTTTTATTGTCTCCTTCAGTAAGGCAAATAGCACTTCTTAGTTAATGACTTTACAATAAACTCATATGGAAACTTCATTCCTAGCTGCATTGTAGCTCAAGATCTGCATCTTAAAATGTAACAGCTGAGAAAATGTGTGGTCTTTGTATAATCCTTGATATAATATGGCAGGTGTATTGTGCAGGTCTTTAATTCTTTGATGGGTTGAGAAATTTGTATGTTGTCTATGAGCTTATCACCAATGTCATCAACTTCTCAAGTATAACAGTTAGTGTGATGGTNAGCTAACAAGAGAAAATAAATCATTACACTCCTCAGATAGCAAAATCACCACTGGCATTCCACGCCGCTCTCGGAGTCCAACAACGCTTCATTGAGCTTGACTCCTACACACACAGACAGACACAGACCAGACCTTCACAATACACACCGGAGACGAGAGAGAGAGATGGAAAGGGAGTCGGAAAAGGAAGTATCCGACCCCCGACAATACACCCTGATTTATGTAGAAAAATCACATGGACTACTAGGAGATGTAGTTCTTCCTCAGCCACAACCTGGCTATTCTGAAGGGGCCAAAATCAAACCATTACAGTTAGTTAACCTGCTAAAACAGTAAACTTTCATAATTTTCTGGCCTGAATAGCTCTACATTAAACAATATGTGCTTTTTGTTTGTTTGTTTGGCTGTGAGAACTACACACATCAGTCACTTTACTGGACATCCCAACTGGTCTCCCATCCCAACATAATCACCCAGCTGAGATAGACATCACATTGGCACATAGAAGGCTGATACAGGTTCTCAGCACAGGGATGTTAAGACTAAGGAAGTAGAGACTGCTTAATATTGTCTTTTGTTTGCAACATCACCATTTTCTTAAGTAGTTACTGCATATTTTGAGACAGAACACAACTGGATAAACATCATCTAAGTGTTGAACTCCTAGTGGACAACTATCTTTGAAGTATTTTTTCCCAACTAATTCTAGCAATGTTTTTCACTCTCTGCGATTGATTTAAACTTTGTATTTCACACACTGATTAGCTCAGTAATATTATCAGTTTCTTTTCTAATTTGTGATGCACTGATGAATTGAAGCTGGGCCAAGAGGGAGGTCTCAAGCAACCTACAAGGCGCATCAAAATTCAAAACGCTCTTGAGAAACTGGGGAAACAAGATGAAATCCAACAAGACAGAATTCAATAATGAGAAGTAAAAGGCACTGCACACCCACAGAAGAAATCATGTAGTGTAACTGCAAAAAGAGGAACATTTAATGAGGCAGCAGTGTGCCAAGAGAGGCCTGGGAGTGACAGCATTTACTGAGAAGAAAAAAAGTCAACAGAGAGATGAGAATTCATAACTGGTGAATCATTAAGACTATAAGAGCAGTAAAGTATGGGAAAAATATGACAAAAGTTCACCTACCATGGTTCCAGTAAATTATTGTAGAATTTTAAGCCCTATATCAGAAGATATATGTAGACCCAAAAGTTTGAAGGAGAAACAATATGAGAAAAATGGCTTACAAAGCATGACTAATAGGGAAAGGTTGAAAAAATTGGATTCCCTTTATCTACACAAGGAAAGACAAAGACAGAAAGAGGATGGCTATCTTCAATATGTAAAATTGTGTTATTAAAAAGGTAGTGATTAATTACTTTCTACATTCACAGCGGATAAGGGAAACAGAAATTAGTTTAATGTGCGAAAATGTAATAAGAAAAACACATGGACTCCAAGGGAGTTAAGTAGTGGAACTGGTTATCCGAGGAAGACTTTAAATGCACTTAACTGAAAATTTTTAGAAAAATATTTTTTGAAAAGTGTGGGTTAAAACCAGTTAAAATATACCCATCTTGTCTTATATCTATAAGACAGATTAAAATAAGTTATCTTGAGATCTTTTCAAGAGTTATGTTTCCATTGTTTTTTGATATTTGAAGATAGAAGCAACTTTATTTGAAAATAAATAGAAAAGTTTTAGGAGTGGTAAGGGTGAGAAAACTTATGAAACTTGATAAAAGAAATCTGAACTCACTAGTCCTCTCATGGTGAGTATATTAAATTATACTCACATATGTATTTTTAAAATGCTTCAAGGATACTGAAAGGATATGGGTATCCTTGTTTTATAGCATAACTATAAATTCAAAGTGGAAATAAACATTGATTTTGTTTTGATTTGTTTTAAATAGGGCATTTCTGGGACTTTCAGAATAGGTTAGTATTTGTGGGTGTGTTTCAGCTCACTAATTTTAGCTTGCAGCAACTTCGATGTTTATATCTGAATTTATCACTCCAGCTACCTTTTGTAGTCCATAAAAGGAAATATGTTAAATAACGCATGATTCATCTGATCAATTTAGAAATCTGATTTAGGATGAGATAAACTGCGCTATGCAGATGTTAGGTTTTCTGCAGTGGCTGCAAGAAAAAACCTAGACAATTAGCTTAGTTCTATCTACCACCTCAAGGTCGTATCCGCTATCTCACTCACCATTCTCTTTGAAAAGCCAGCAGAAAAGCTAAGTGTGAAACAGACCTGCATCATTGATTTGTCAATATTCTAGATTTATTCCTAGTGGGAAGACCCTCCGAACTTCATTTTTAGCCTTCAATATGAGAAAAAGTGAACCAAAGAATAGACTAATGGCCATAGTTTATTGAACCCATTACAGACCTTTCTACCTCAGTTGCCATATGCAGAAAATCACATTAATGATACCAACTTCCTAGATGTATCAAACAGCTTAATTATTTATTATTTGGGGGTAAAAAGTATGTTTTCTGATGGGAATCAATCTGCACACTAGAAGATTAATAAAGTGCTGCTGACAGCACAGGTAGATAAAATTATGTTTCTGCCTGTCATGCAAAATTGTTCCGTTTCACATATTATTTCACCTACAGTCTTCTTGCACTAACTTTGGTTTCCAGACTGTTACTTCTCCATCATCATTTCTGATCTTTCCACAGTTCATCTAGCAAATTACCTTAAAAAAATAGGTGGTGGTATTTAAGCACTGGTTTTGGTATATTCCCAACCTCATATTCGATTCATTTGGAGAACCAGGTTATTCAACTCTGTCTTTTTACATGAAGTCAAAGATTCTAGTATCAGCTAGTGTCCATGAAGAAGACTCAGAGCTTAGGGTAGACTCAACCTTCAAAACTGCTACTGCCAGCTGATGTTGGTAGCTTCTCACTATAGGAAATATTCTTAAGGGCTCTATACATACAGGCAGGGAAGTAGAGCATTGTTGAGTCTTGCTTCTACCTATGTCAGCATGCAAGAATTAAACTGTACTCATAAATATTGCTTGGAAAAGCAATGGTGATCCTGCCTCTCTCTCTTTAACTGTAACTGTAGGAGTACTGGCTTTATGGTAATTGCTAGGATTAGACTAGGAGAGACAAAACAAGAACTTATTTTAGGTCCAAAAAAATTAATGACCTTCGTCCTCTTATAAGTGTCATTGATTTATATTTAGAAACACAGAAATGAGAGATGAAGCCAAAAAAAACAAGTAGAAATCCCTGGCATCCTGAAATATGTATGTACAGACTATTGTGAGCTTACCAGAACGAACTGGAGTCTGTGAATATATACTTCATGCATAAATGTATTTTGGAAACCTGTGTGAGGAGTAGCATCCTTATAAGTTCAGTCTGATCTCCATAAACTTCCCATTTCAAAAAGAGAGAGGCCTGAATCCTGCTTCTCTGGCACGAGTGTGAAGCTTCTGCTCATTGACTCTTTACTATTCTGCAGAAACAAGGAGGTGAAAATCAGTCTTTAAGTTTTGATTATGTGATTTGCAACACTTGCCCATAAATAATAACCTTTACAACAAAATCATTAGTCTCATTTTGATATTTAGTTTTGGCGCTACTCAGCTGTTAGATTACCTGTGGTGGGCTGACCATTACAGGATACCAGGTGCCTACCAAAGCTGCTCTTTCTCTCCCTCTCCTCAGCTGAAAAGGGTGGAGAAAATATTAAAAAAATGCACATGGATCAAGATGAGGACAGGAAGAGATCAGTCTGTTACTGATAAAACAGATTTGACTTGGGGAAAATTAATTAATTTCTAATCAAGTAAGAGTAGGATAAAGAGAAATAAAGCTAAATCTTAAAACCACCTTCCTTCCACTCCTCTCCTCTTCTAGGCTGAACTTTACTCCCAAATTCCTTATCTCCTTCCCCTGTGTAGTGCAGGGGAACAGGGAACAGAGGTTGCAGTCATTTCATCATGCTTTTCCTCCCCTGCTCCAGTATGCAGTCATTTGCACAGGAGACAATCCTTCCCAAATATCTCCAGACTGGGTCCTTCCAACACGCTGCATTTCTTCACATAATGATCCAGCATGTTTCCTTTCCATAGGGTGCAGACCTTCAGGAAAAGAATCCTCCATCATGGGTGCTCCAAAGGGTCACAGGTCCTGTCAGAAGACCTGTGTGGGTTGCTCGCTATGGGGCCACAGGTTCTGCTACGAACCTGCTCCAGCACAAGCTCTCAAAGGGGGTCACAGCCTCCTTTAGACATCTACTCCAGTGTGGGATCTTCCATGGATTGCCGGTGGATATCCACTCCACCATGGACCTCCACAGATTGCAGAGGTTCAACCTGCCTCACCATGGTCACGTATTTTTGCTCCTCTCTTCTGGCTGCTGTTGTGCAGCAGATTTTTTTCCTCATTCTTAAATATGTTTGGCTTTGGCCAGTGGTATTGGATTTGTCAAACATGGGGGAAGCTCCTAGCAGCTTCTCACAGAAGCCACCTTTGCAGCTCCCCCCGCCCAGCCCTGATACTGAAATCTTGCTATGAAATCCCAATACAATATCGTGCAAGGAAAATGTGATGACTCTGAAAGCTGAACAGTGGGAATGGAATGAGCTGCATTTAGGTTTACACAAAAAGTAGGTCTCAACTGTGTGTTTATAAGCTGGAAATAACACTGAGGGTGAAAGTAATCAGTTGATCAGCTGGAAGCAGGTTGAATATAGGCCACCAGCATGGTGCGTTCTTAAATGACAAATGTGATCCTGAGATGTTTCAGATAAGGTAATTCCAGCCTTCCTAGAGAGCATTCAAAGAGAATATACTGCCTAATTCAGGGAGGACAAAAAAAAAAAAAAAAAGATTATTTCAACTAAATTTATATTAGCACATGAGCTATTACATGTAATCTGTCCTTAATTATATTTAAATAGGAAATTAGAAGAAATATATTCAACTTATTTTTGATGAGTTTCTCAATCAGCACAGAGGGATGGCAGATTATCTAGTTTCAAGATGGAGAAGATTATGGTATCTCAATGATGCAAGTAAATTGAATATGATAATAATATTTTTTCTTTCATATTGAAGGAGTTATTCATATTTTTATATATTGAAGGCAATGTAGTACAGGCAATGACAGACAGCATCTCTGGATTCCTCTTGCTGTCCCAGAAATCCTCAATGAAGTTTCTGACTTTCTGTTAGCGGATAGAGAATCTACACAAAATAATGGCTTTTACTAGACATTGTTCTGAAATGAAGCACTCTCTTTCTCTTTTCTCTCTTTTTAAAATCCAAATTTAAAACTGTACACTCAGATATCAATCATATTCTCATGACTCCCCTTATGGAGCTGTTCAATCAGAATCCACCTTCATTTGTCAACAGGTTTTTTTTTCTATGCCAATGAAATCCATTAAGAAAGAAATTGGTAAAGATTTCCAAGAAGGAAATATGTTTTTAGCATGAAGCTATCACTTGTGCTAAGTAGCTCAAAGTCAAACAAATGCAACTGAGAACGATTTAGGTGTTCTCAGTTGTTTTCTTTTTTTTTTTAATGTGACCATTGTATTAGCAGGAAGAAAAAATAGCGTTAGCAAAGCTATCTCATCTATTATGCCAATTCTCTAGCATTATATAAAGATATTTTATTCCCTCTTAACCTCATGTTTGGACAATTACTGATGTCTTACTGAAAATAAAGAAACTGAAACATTTTTTTCTTTACATTGTCTTCAGCATTTACACTTCTAGGATGAGAAAATATTGTACATATATTCACAAAGAAATAATTTTAATGACTAAAGATATCACCTTGAATAAGAATAATATAGAACTATGTTTGCCAGCCTTTTCCTTGAAGATATGTAAAGAACATATTTATATAATTCACATGTAAAGATATATTTACAGGTAAAACAATACATTATTTTAGTAGCAGTATTGACATAATGCAGCAAGATACATTGAAATGATTATACATATAATAGCTGGATTTGCGGAGTTTGTAGACTTTAAGAAATCCTATTCTTTCCAGTGCTAGTGAACATGTATTTCTTGCTTATCTCGACAAAATTCATCAATGAATTTTAGGTTCACAAGTCTCACTGACATAGAGCCTTTCTAATAACACTGTTTATTATGTTCAGGCACCAGAAGCTGTTGAAAAGTGTTTTCCATCTGACTCAACTTATTAGTCATAGACCAAATTCTGCAGTATCTTCAGAATACTTCAGTATTTGCTTATACACAAATTCAGGCAATCACATACATCAAGAAAAAACAAAAGAATTCTTTTTTTTTTTTTTTTTAAGTGTTCTATGTGTAGAGATGGATATCTTGTAGAGATGGATAATTTATCTTTCCAGGAATTATTCATTACAGTGTGTTCAGTTCTGAATTTGTTTAGACATCAGTCCTGCCCCTAAAGATATGCATTAATAACCTTAAGTTTTCAGATGCTCTTATCCCTCTCTTAATACCTGAGAAATTTCCAGGTCAGTTATTTATTTTACCCATTATTGAGATAAACAATGTTGTGGCAAAGATGAGGAGGAACTGGATTCAGTAACATTAGGAATTTCTCCTACACTCGTGTTCGCATGACAAGAAGTGTAACAATATGCAAAAGGTGGAATGAAGATCTGGTAAATTTTGGGCTATGTCTCTACTTATTTATTAAAGTTGGTTGAAAAAAATCCATTAGGAAAAGAAAATTATCAAAATAGTATCCATATGTTGATATTGTTCTTCTTTTTGTTCTACAATACAAATTAGAGTGTTTGACAATGTGAAATGAAAGTATTTAATTTTTTCTTCTATTTAATTTTCTAAAGAAATATTTAAAAAATAAATCAATTTTTTCAATGTTTATCAAATTCAAATTTAACTCCTTTAGACAGACATTTTCCCCTATTTTTGATTAATCAACTTTTTAGGCTTCTTTTCATTTTAGAAGAATAACAATTTTAAGACCTATCCGAAATGAAATTTCTATTCTCAGCCAAGCATGGTTACTTGCTTACGCAAGATGTTCATGAGGTCAGGAATTGCTTTTTCCCTTTTTATAGGCAGGATACTGATGCACCGAGAAATTATCAACATGTCTATGCAGGCATGAAGGAAAGGATTGGAGTCTTTGGGAGTAGGAACTGACAGCCCAGTAAACTGGTCATTTAGTCTATGTTTACAAAAATATTTGTAGATGTTATGTGAGATTCTCAGTTTACATTCCAGCTCTCCTTGTGACACATCATCCAATCCAAAAAGCTGTGTCAATGCAATACTATGACATTGTGAGCTAAGAAGGCCTTATATTAACCTGTATATAAGCCAGGCAACTACAGCCTAGCCAAGACAGCTCTCTGTTAGTTAGCTCTCTGTTACTGTGTTTCAGTAACACGAGCTGATTCAGAGAAGAGGTGGAAGAGATGACATGTACCAGATTTATTTCTAAAGGCATATTTATTTGATCAGTCTCTGGCGCTCCCAGGAAAGAACTCAAGTCATGGCAGTTTTTAGCATTCACTGAATATTTTAGAAAAAAAATATAATCTTAAGTATAAATGAAATTTAGAGGGTATTCATTTTACTAGCATGCTACTCGTACTTGCAGGGATCTCTTAAGAACACTTCAATTTCTTCTGCACCCTCCAATTAAGCAGACAACAACAAAAGGGAAAGTAGAGAACAGTAAAAAAAAACCCCAAAAACCTATCATCTTTTTAGAATAAAAAAAAGAGCATTTGAAAAACAAGAATCTTTCTTGTAAACAATTGGTTGGTTTCTGAACACAGTGTGCTGGGACCTCACATGTAGCAGTGGAGCTGCTCTGGTTCTCTTTCATACACATCTACAGTTCTTTCATGTTACTTTGCTGTCTCTTCATCTTTTCTTGTGTGTGTGTATGTGATGACTGACCCCCAGTTCAACATCCAACTCTGCTGCTGCTCAAGAAACACAGATATAAGCACGGTGAATACAGAGACCTGGCACACAGCAGCCGTTCTCAGCAGAGAAAAATGCTTTCAATAATTAATGAGACAAAAGGACGTGGAACCACTAAATCCAGCCTGAAGTTGATTACAGAGCTGTCAGTCATCTGCAAGGCAAAGTAATGAAACAGAGCAACTCAGCAGCCAGGATATGTATGAAAGTCATTTCCTATCACTTCTGCACATTTTTTTATGGGCTATCAAACTGACAATTTGATTATTGAAAGGAGAAACTGATGAAATACGTCTGTTTTTGAATAGGAACGTATCTCACTAATATAGCCCACACACAGTCTGTCCTATTTTTATCCAGACTTCAGGAAATAAGTTATTCAAATATATTTAAATGAGATTTCTACCTCACCAATACAGTTTCATAATGCCTCATCTGTTGTGTTGTGTACATAAACCAACACAGATTAAATTTGTATTTAATTACTTTGTTACTCATATATCCTTCAGTTCAAAATACATCCCTAAAATGGCTCTCTCGTGATTCTGAAATCTTATATTGTTTTTCATCTGAAGCAGCATTTTAATCAGTTTCTCAAGGCTGTCATTAATAAGCAGGTAAACCTTGTACTAGGCAAGATTTTCTTTGAAAAAAAAGTATTCAGTCCTATATTTTTTATAATAGTTTCATTTTTTTCTTGTAGATGATAAGTCTGAAGATTCCAATTGATTATGAAATCTCATCGAATTAATCAGATATAATGCAACTTGCAAGCAGGTGATTCTAAAAGTGTAGAGTTACACAATTCTTGAGACTTCCTACAGCAAGTCTCCAATGTTCATATCCCACTAACATACCAGAGCAGGTCTGTTTTGAATTGCCATAGAAAATGTCTTCTAACGAAGCAAAAGTATTTCTGAGAATTTTGTCTGCTTCTGATCTTATTTTGTTTTTATTTTTTTTATAAAAGGAAAATTTACTCAGGTTCAGGCTACTACCTTCAAATACAATGGGAAAAATTCTGATTCAGATTAAGTCGATAGTAACTTTATCCCTGATTTTAGAGAGTTCAACATTAGCAAGGTCAAATATTAACCGAGCAGATCTCTAAACTCAGAATTATATCTGTGTATCAGGTTCTTGAATTCCTTGGAAGTGCAGCTTGTGTGTGATGAAGCTCTGCTATGCTGCACAACTACTACAATGAGTCAGTGGACTGCAAAACAATCATATAACAAACCACCTTTAAGGCAGTGGATGACTCCTTCCCCAATTTATGGGTTCAGCAAGCAATTATTATTGATGGTCTTTTCTTTAGCAGTCATGGTTAATACATAGGTGAACAAAGTCTGTAAGTAGTTCAAGTTATATTTGTAATGTGCATTTGTTTCCATGAGTGCAGAAGGCAGCAGCATCTCACTGAATGAATTCAGTCACCAAAAGTAAACAATTTTCAGCTATGTAAATGGTTTGCATCTGCTTATACTGGCAGTAAATTTGGCCCTAAGTTTCAGTTATGCACAAATATATATGACTAAGTGTGCAAACCTGTGAATACAATAGCAAGGCACTCTGTAAAAAAATTGGAATCTTATTAGTTGAAATGCTTTAAATGTAGTTCTTTTAGATAAGCAACTTTTTTGAAGAGTGATTTCTTACTTAAGATTTTCTTTCTTATTTTGCCTAAAGAGTCCGCTCTTTAATTTTTTTCATGGTACTTTGGAAAGCATTTGCACTATACATTTGACGTAGAGGAATGTGCAAAGCAAGAACAATTTTGACTTATGAACTAAATTCAGAATGAGAGACTTCCAGAACAAAAGTATAAGCTGCAGCAGCTTGAGCTAAACAGTAAAAATTGTGTATCCAGAAGATATAAGAAATCAGTTAAAATCTGATTGGTTAAACTGGCACCAGAAAAGCAGTAGGTACACGTACACTTTGAAATAACTCAGATTCCTGATTGCCAGGTCTTGATTCCCTGATTGTCACATCATATGTGTTCATCATGAATAAATTAGCTATATTTCTCCAAAACAACCTTGGTGCAGTCATAGGGATTTAGTTTTGACTTTTCAGCACCCAAAAGTAACTTCTAAGCATACTCAACAGAGAGCTCTTAAACTGTAAGTCCAGCCGCTTTGGTTTCCCATGTGGACACAAAGAGAGTGTCTCTTACCACGCATGAGACCCTTTATAGTCTTACTGTCTATGTTTCTGTGGTCTAAAATGCTATTACAGTGAATAATGAAGATACTGTAGCATGATACCAGGCAGTTGAGGAGGTCATACAAATAACAGAGCCATGACGTGGAGCTCATGACAGACAATACTAAAGGAAAATATATTGCTTTCTTCAGCTGGCTGATAGGAGGATGTAGAAAAGACAAAGCCAGACCCTTCTAGGTGTTAGACTGTAAAAGGAGAAGAGAATATCTATTATGACAAGTGAAATTCCTTTTAGATATTAAGAAAAAATATTTTCAGCAAAAGGGTGGTCAAACAAAGGAGAGAGAACCCTCTTAGAGTAGGAACCTCATAGAGAAGCCTCTGACTTTGGAGATACTCTTAACTTTACTGAGGAACAAGATCCAACTTTGAAACTAGCCCTGATCCAAGCATATTTTTGGAACACATGTCCTCCTTATATACGTTACAAATAAATTACTCTGTGATTCTCTGATTTCTTATTTTGACATTATCCCACATCTCCCAAGGTTTGTGTAACATATATGTGATACAGTTTTGTGAGTCTGTAGAAGCAATAAACAGCCTATGGCTTATGAAATATATAATGTGTCAGCTGGAAAGAGCAGAAAGAGTAGAAATAAGTGAGTGAGGACAGGAAGGAGACAATGGAGTAAGGCTGAAAAAGCCTCAGGGGAAAAAATGATCAGGAGTGTATGTCTAAGCTTGATGGATATTTTATGATGTAGAGGAAACAAAATGTTTGTCCAAATTACTGGTACATACAGTCAAACAACCTAAGCTGAGTGTGCAGATTTGTAAAACATACAGTCAAATAACCTGAGCTGAATATGCAGATTTGTAAACAGCCTGTAAAGGCCAAATAAAAAAACAGTGGTAATTTTTTTAATATATCGAGGTAAGGTTGGAAAAAAGCAGTGGAAATTTAATCTCCGAATTACATATTCCCAAGGCTGCAAATCTTGGAAGCAGTAGTCATCCTATTAGTTTCACAAAAGAAACACATATATAACATCAATATGTTCATGTCTATCAGGGATCCAACAGCTGTGGAGAAGAGCTAGAGTTATGATGCTATTCCTTCCTATCCCTATGGTCTGTATGATTTACTCCTAGATAAAGCCTCTCCTCTTTCCTGCAGGGAGACGGAGGTAGAAGATGCCCAGCTCAGTCATGTTGCATGGTGGATGTACACTGACCAGAGAACACTCCTGGATGGTAGTTTTGAAAAGTTAGACTTTGAAGGTGGATCATTCATCAGTATAACTCTGGTACACCTGGAGTCAGAACTGCCAAGGTATTGGCTTTAACAAGCCCTCCCTTGAACATCACCAGATGAGAAATCTTCTCTCAGACCAAACTGTACAAAGTTTCTACAAACAGTTCTACAGGTATGCATTACCTGTTTTCCTACAAGGACTGGTTAGATACTCAAAGAGAATGGCCATTAATATTAATTTGCCAGCATATACAGTTGGACATTTACTCTAGTTTCATGCTTTTATATCACCACTATGATCGAGGTAGGAGGACAGATGATTCCTAATCTAGCCTCGGCTGCCCACAGTAAGGATAGACTCTGTACAAAGTCTTTGTACAGTAAGCATAGAATTCCTACTTTTCACTCAACACTGCTTTACTCCAAATTATTTTCTTGTAGAAGTATCTGATCAGGACCTTTTATGTAGTGATATTGCTGAAAAGCAGAGTAGCTGTAGTCCGAAACCCAATGCAATTACTCCCTTGGCATGACTCATTCTGCACCATCTACAAGTATACTCCAGGAAAAAAATACCTCAGAAACATTAGTAGGGAAATGTTCCAGGACTTTCCCTCCCTGCCCTAAAAATCTTGAATCCTCAAAAAAAACCCCAAAACTCTTCACAGAGCATCTTACAAAAAACTGTCAAAATACCTATTTTTCATTTCAGATTGCTCACAGAGAAATTTTATCTTGTTAAAAGTCAATGGAAAAGTACTTTAAAAATAGAAGCGAAAGTGTCTTTTATGGCAATACTGTAACCTGCATTTTTAAAAAAAATATAGTTTATAGCAACTTTTGAAGCAGTGGTAGATTTTATGCTCCATGGACTGCAAAAATGTTTAAATTTTGAAAATATGATAACAAACTCTTGAACAACTCTACTAAAATGAAAAATATCAGAAAAACAGACTCAAAGTAGAAATACTTTTGGAGCGTAACTCTGTTTATGAAATTTATGTATCCATAAACTGAAAAATACTGACTTTGCTTGAAAGTAGTCAGTAATTGCTTAGCAATGCATCTTGGTAGGGCTTCTATCCAGCATGTAAGGTGTCTTGACAAATTCTGCAACTTTGACTATATTTCTCTGAGTTTCTATAAGAAGTTTTTATTTTCCCTTTACTTTATTACGATCTTAAGAAAAGTATGAATATTTTGTTTCTTCTGTAAACAGTTCAGACTGGCATTTCTTGTGTCTGTATCACTGAGTGACTGGGAGGTAGGAGGGATGTTTGTCATCATTTCTTGCAGGAAGCAGACATCATGCCCAAGATCAGGTGTTATTACTGCTCTAGGATACTTTGTATAAACATCTTGTGATGTGACCCACATATTTCCACAGCCTCTGGTGAGAATTAATGTTAATGTTTACAACATGACCCATTTCTCTCTGGCTGTTTAGTGCATCAAGGAGCTTGTTAACATCACCAGCTGGCCATACTATAACCAGCTGTCTCTTCTTCTCAAGCACTTGTACAATGCAGTAGTGTTAACAGAGGGTAAGACAGAGCGAGCACAATGTGGAGAAATGCAAAACTTGTTAAAAAGACTAATTTTGGAACATACGAAAATAGAGCATTGAAAGAGCTGTGACAAAGACATGCTCCAAGTTCTTTTAAATTATGTTTCTAGGAAATTTCCCATATATTCTTATAATATTATAATAATTATAGAATACATTAAACTTCCATTTAAATATTTTACAATTGTATAAAAGTTCTGTTCATGCATTATGTTCAAAGGCGCAATATTCCTTTTTGTCATTTTTTTTTCATCTTTCTTATTCTTAATTGGAATAAGAGCCAAGTTCAGTATGAAAAGACAGATAGGTAAAGTTTTCAACTGTGAAAGGATTTAAGGGATTCTTTTTAAAACTAAAGAACTGAATATATTAAAAGCTAGAGCTGCCTCCTTACAATTTCTACATTGACGTATGTATGAGTCTCCGAGATACCTGTTTGCAAAGCCCACTGATGCAGTGTGTTACATGAAGTATCACAGGAGTCCCAGTGTCTTCCTAGCTTCAAGTACCCTCCTAAAGTGTTAGAGTAGTTGAAATCTCTCAAGAAGCCACCTTGCTCAGAGCTTAAAGCACTGTTATAAACTGGAATATTTCTTTTCCCTTCTCCAGTAAGCTGTGATTATCCCCCATGCAATTCCTTTCTGCTCTCCATTCCAGTGACAATTCTCTGCAAGGACAGGCAAACACCTTGGGAAAATCAAACATTCAAGGATCAGAAACCTATGAATGCTTTGTAGGGCTTGAAGAGATGCTTAGCTGTGAAGGTCAAAGCATGTTTAACACTTCAAAGTAAACTGCAGAGAGCTCCTAGCTGGATTTTGGTTTTGTGGTTTTTTTTTTCTTTCTGTCTCTCTGCAGAAGAATATCATGTTGCCAAAGGCTTACAATGAAAAGACTGGCACTTTTATATCACTGTAGTTAAAGCAGTACTGGCTGTATCATGATGTATCACATGTACTCTTTGGAGTCAATTCTTCAGATGTAACCGCCTAATTAAATTTTAAGCATTATTGATTTAGTTTACATAGCCTCTCCACTACTAGCACCACTGAATCTGAAGATGCGGCACTCTGCAGCAGTAAAAAAAAAAAAAAGAAAAGGAAAATAAAGGGTTATCAATAATGAAAGCAATTGGCTGGATGATGCAGGGAATACCTTACAGTATGCAGAGCCTCATTACTGCACTTCTTTCTTCTGCAGTACAGAAATTCATTACACCTCAGAGAGATTTGTGGGACAGGTTCTCAAATTGTGTAAGTGAGGGTAGCAATGTTGTGCACTCTGTGCTGCTAATGCCCTGTGAAGCGAAGGGACTGGCCTGATATGTATAGAAGTATTGGATCAATAGAAAGACAAACCAGCTGCTGTTCAGTGGCATGTATGGTGGGGTTGTCAGAAATAGTTGGCTTTTCCTTTCATGCTTCATTGTTCAATGCTCCTTGTCCATAGCAAGGCTGTATGTAAGCTGCATATCAGCTTTAGTATTGGCTTAAGACAAACAGTGAGCGAGACAAGAACAGCAAGATTAAACTGAAAGAGTTGGGCTCAATCTGGAAAAGAAAACACTGTCAAATTCAGTTAACAGTTTTCCAATGCGTACAATTTGTACTAAAAAAAGACAGTGTTTAGCTATTTTCCACAGTTCTTGAGACAGAATAAGAAGTTTTATGGAACAGGTGACAATTTAAGTTGAATAATATAAAATAACCTTCCCAATATGCATTAAATACTAGAAAAATCTGCCTAGGCAGGTTTGAGGAGCTCTTTCACTGAAGATTTTCAAGGACAGCTAATATACAGAGTGCTGCAAGTATTTTTTTGTGCTGCTTCAATGCAGGTGGTTTAACAAGAAGATCCATTAAAGCCCAACATTTCTATGATACTAGATTTATTGTGAGCTATTCAGACAGTCTGTGTCTTCTCGTATGCTTATGTGCCTGAGGATAGAAGATGCATTTTGTGGGTACTTTACTCTTGTAAAAGGACTTTTATCCCAAATTTTCTTTTATTTCTGTGTTAAGAAACTTTCTGTACTTGATCCTTACCCTGCTAATCACTGTAAAAATTGCCTGGAGATTTGGCAGGGAGCTTGATTTCATTTATATATATGTACATATACATTATTTAAGCAATTAAATACAGAAAAATCCCTATAGCAATGGGGGCAATATTGTATCTGGACATTGGCTATTTTTAAAAGTATATTATTACTACATTAGTTGTTCCTTTATTACCCAAACAAATACTGCAGCACTCATTTGGATTCTCTCTTTAAATACTGTATGTTAGTGACTGTGGTCTTCAACTGTTCCTTTTCCCCTAGACTGTCTCTTCCACTAGATATGTGATCTAAACAAGACAACATCAAAAGAAAATAAAAAACTTCCAGGACTACTTTCAATTGCCACTTTAGAAAAAAACCCCAAGAATATGTCTCAAGATATTATATTTATTTCTTTATCCATTCATTTATTTTTAACTGAAATGTTATGAGGGAGAAAGAAACATTTTTCAAGGCAGTTTTTCTTCTAATGCCATAAAGAAATTTCAAAACAAATGTGTTAATGGGGAAAAGTTTCTGTTACTAGACCTATGATGATAAATACCTATGCATTCATTCAAAAATATTGCACTCTATTGAAGAATAGGTACTCTTGGTGGCCACGAGAAGGCATATACAGCAAGAGTAGCAATATATTTATGTAGGGGAGGGTATAACCTTTCTGAAGAAAGGAATGTCACACTACATATCCACTGCCACATAGCTCCAAGCTTGAGGTCACAGTCCTACCCAAACCCTTAATTGCCTGTACCACCTGCAAGCGGGCAGCTTTCCCCAAAAGGGAGGCAGGGTCAGACATACCACACGTGAAGCACGGTTTGTGCTACCTCTCTCTGACTTTCAGATGGCTATTACAAGCACTATGGAAAATAACTTTACATATAGAGATAAGTTTTGGAGGCAATTTAACTGGAGGTGACCCACAGCTTGTGGCTTCATGCTTCAATGGGGAGCCAAAAGGTTAATAAGGGTAAAATGGAAATGTGTATCCAGTGCACATTACGGATTCCTCTGCATTAACCTATATCCCCTGCAAATTTAACATCCTTTCCACATACCTGGTAAGCCATAGCAGCGGCTGTCATTCCCCACACACTTTCCCCATTACGTTTCCATAGCGCTACAGCTGGCAGTACACCCTGTGCTTTATTCAGCCCTGGTGCTTTCTAAGCAATATTTTGTCTATATATTCATCTATATTTTCATTCTATATATTCCTCTGCAATAAAGAATCATCTTTACTCCAGGCAGGCTGCATAGATCTCATCCACACTCCAAGACACAGGCTGCCGGGACTTAGTGGTAATAATTATGCTATGAAGTAGATCTGTTATATAATTTGAAACTGGACTCCAGTCCTGCAGTTTCTCTACCTGCTCCCTTCTTTGGATGGAAACATGCTCCTAGACTTCAGTGAAAAGTGTGTGAACAGCAGCCTGAGGCTGTGGAGAGCATCTGAAAGATGAGAAGCAGCTTTGCTGTTCATGGAAACCAATCCTGGTACACCATGGGTGACAGCTACTTCCCCATGCAGCTCTGCCAAGGCACCTTTCATCCTGCTCACACGTTCTTTCCACGCTTGTGCCTGGCTTCAATGAGCAGCCAGGAGCTGTGCAGGCTGATGCCAGCCTGGACTCGTTTTGTAACGGCTAAGGACTGAATGACTGCCTGGAGATGAATGGGACCCCTGGACTGCAGAGATTTTACAGAAGAAAGTTCTTCAGTTACATTCTCCTCATTCTCCCATTCCCCTTCATCTGAAGATTTAATTAGAGCTTAGAAGCTAGAGCTTTTTAAATCAAGCCAACTATTTACTTTTCTTCCTAAGGAAGGAAACTCCTTTGCTTTTTACTTGTTCCAATGCCGCCCCTTCCTAGTTCCTGCATCCGGATGCTTACTGGTTGCAGTCTCGTTCGGTGATCATCACATAATCTCTCTCACGCTGCTAAAAGAAAAGCCCATGTTGCTAGTAGTCTGTGGGAAGAACATAAAGAGCTTCCTCCTCACTGTGAATGTCACTACATAGATGGGGGTGTAGAGAGAAATTGGGCATTCTTGTCCACTCCTCTAGTTTGCCAAGACAAATTACCAGAGACTGAGGTATTTCTAAGCTTAATGAGCAGTCATCTACTATCCCTAAAGTACTTTTAATTGTTCTGTGTCACTCCAGGAGAAGTACAAACAGTGCCACTGCTGCTCTGCAGAAATGTTCCTCTAACCTTGGGAAAAGTAGTAAAATGGATGATTTCCCTCTTTCCATGCATATTCTTGAGGATAGAAAGAGTGGCTGTTGCCTGACAAAGCATCCACTTGGTGACCAGAGGGCTGACATTCACCTCGTATGGATAGAGACAGAACATTGACAGGACTCTGCAACCTGACTTCCAAAACTTGGATTTTCTTTGTGACTAAGCCAAAAACCTAACTGCAGGTTCCTTCTGGACCTGTACAATGAAAGAAGTTCAACCTGAGCCTGAAAGAAGTAAATTAGATTTTATTGGTCAGAAGGCTCAGTCAGATACATTTCCAGCCCTTCAAATCCATCTGTCTTATCGTGTCTGCATCAAGAATTAAACTGATACTTTCCTGCTCCATTTGATTGTACATTATATTGAGCATTTGTGTCAGAGGGAGTGGTGAATGGTTGGCTTTTTAGAAGGCTGCTCAGTTATTAATAGTATAGAATTAATAACTATCAGAACAAAAACTACAGGAATATATTTAAATGATCTTCATGCCTGTTTAACAAAATGTGTTTGAAAGAGGAGAGCTACATAGATATGATAATGTGGAAGATAAATATGTTTGAAAATAAAATATTTAGTAGACGACTGTGAATTTTAATTACAAAACAAGATGTTAAAACTTTTTTCTTTCATTTTTCTAAAATATGTGTTAAATAACTCTTTTATTTTTCATTTAATATTTTATTGAACGTGATTTTATAGTATTGTTTTTTGATATAGCTCATGTTTATGTTACATTACAGAACTAATTTATAGTGTATTTTTATTGAAGTGAATAGTTGCTTCTTTTTATAATTGAGATTTTCAGTTTGACAGAATGTAATCATTCATTATTATTGTAAAGTAAAGATCATAAGGTATTGGATGGAAAAACAATCAGTTTTGTTGTTTTCAAAAAAATAGTAATATACTTTCTACTCTGGGTTCAAATGATCTTCTATTTGTCCATTGATCCAATAAGGAAGATTTGTAATAATACAGTTTTTTTCTTCATGAGGCTTTGAAAGTTATTTATCTGTTTCATGATGCCCCAGAGATTTCTTTAGTGCATTGCTGAACCACAGCATCTGCAGTACTTTCTGGAAGAGGACACTCAATTCACCTGGGAGATGTCACACTTGGTTCTCTCTGTGCCATGTTTTAACAGGCTGAAAGTCTTCTATGCACAATAACTCAATAGGAGAATCAGTCCTATTAGTTAATAACGTAACAGTTAAGATAACGACAATTATTAACAGCTGTAAAACTGTGTATATCAGATTAATACATAGTTAAGATCTTGCTCAAAGTCCATTTCTGTGTACACACCCTGTATAGCCCATAAGCAGATTTTATGTCTACATTGTACTTTCTCTGCTAAGCTTCATTTTATCTGTACTGTCTCTTCTGTTGTCTTTTCGCCAAACTCCATACTTTGAAAAGTAATCTATATTCTCATTTGAATAAAACTTCATAAAGAGTACTTGTGAGTTTGAAAATTCCAGTTAATTAAAAACTGATTAGATTTCATTCTAGACAGACTTTCAGCATACTGGG
Organism: Piaya cayana; assembly: GCA_013389865.1. Taxonomy (NCBI): domain Eukaryota; kingdom Metazoa; phylum Chordata; class Aves; order Cuculiformes; family Coccyzidae; genus Piaya; species Piaya cayana. Next base: position 25,857 of record WAAB01025756.1, on the reverse strand, counting down.
AACTATTTCATTTCATTAGGCAAAACAGCTGTGACTAAAAGGATTGCTGAGAGAGAAAAACATTCCTCCTAAATGAAAGGTGTGTTAGCATGAAAATATCTATTTGAACATGTGGTTTTAAGACAATATATAGTTGACTGCAAAATTAGAAGCAGTACAGCAAATTCATAGAATCATAGGTTTGGGTTGGAAGGGATGCTAAAGATCATCTAGCTCCAACCCCCTGCCATGGGCAGGGACACTTCCCACTAGATCAGGACACCCAAGGCCCCATCCAACCTGGCCTTGAAACGTTCAGGAAGGGGCAGCCGCAGCTTCCCTCAGCAACATGTGCCAGTGCCTCACCACTATCATCGTGAAGAATTTCTTCCTAATGTGCAGTCTAAATCTTCCCTTCTCAAACGTATAGCCATTGTCCCTAGCCCTATCACCACATGCCTTTTTAAAAAGCCCCTCTCCAGCTTTCTTGCAGGCCCCCTTCACATACTGGAAGGTCTCTATAAGGTCTTCCCAGAGCCTTCTCTTCTCCAGGCTGCATAAACCCAACTCTCTCAACCTGTCCTCATGGCAGAGGTGCTCCAGACCTCTGATCATCTTCATGGCCCTCCTCTTGACCTGTTCCAAAAGTTTCATAACCTTCCTATGTTGAGGATTCCAAAACTGGAAACGATACTCCAGGTTGGTACTCACAAGAAAAGAGGGGGAAAATCCCCTCCCTTGGCCTGCTGGGCACACTTCTTGTGATGCAGTCCAGGATACAGTTGGCCTTCTGGGCTGCGAGCACCCATTGCTGGCTCATGTCAAGCTTCTCATCAATCAACATTCCTGAGTCCTTCTCTGCAGGGCGGCTCTCAAACATGTCACCCCTCATGCTTTATTGAAACCATGGATTGCCCTGATGCAGGTGTAGGACCTTGCACTTGGCCTTGTTGAACCTTATGAGGTTCACAGGCTCACATCTTCAGGTTGTTCAGGCCCCTCTGGATGACATCCCATCCCTCCAGTGTGACAACTGCACCACTCAGCTTGGCGTCATTGCAAGCTTGCTGAGGGTGTACTTTATTTCACTGTCTATATCATTGATGAAGTTATTAAACAGCGCTGGTCTCAGTATAGACCCCTGAGGGACACCACTTTTCATGGATCTCCATCTGGACATTGAGGCGTTGGCTGCTACTATCTGAGTATTGATACAAGACATATATACATATTATCTATACGTATTAGAAGATTAGTGGTTCTGAAAGGGGAAATATTGTCATTATTTGATTGATACAGCAGACCTGCTGTTCTTCATATCCGGTCATCCATCCATAAACATCTACGATTACTGCTATTTTAATTATATATATATATAGCCCAATACAGTGGATATGGCTTTTACTGTAAATTGGTTTACTCTCCTATGTGCAATGACCCTCCATATGCTCTTAACTAGATTTCAGTTTGGCCCTACTGCCTATGCACTTCTCCTGAACCCTTGATTCCTCATTCTTCTGTGTCTCAAACTATCACAACTTAGGAGACCCACGCTTCTGCAACCTCAGTGCATCACCATCAAAGCCATAAAGTTGCCTTTTAGTTGCACTGCAATCTTCCAGAAAGGCTTGTTGACTTTTCCCCCAAGTGCAGTGCTTTCTCTTCAATGTTAGCATAACTCATCAAAGAGGCACTGACTGGGAACATCTATACTATACAATTATATAACTGCTTCATAGAGAAATTTTGTACATGACCTGTTAGAAAAATTGATGCTTTGTCACATGAGGCACAATAAAATTTTGAAATTTTCTAGCATAAATTTGAATCCATAAAGAAGAAAAGAAATCCTGAAAACTCTGCACTTAGACTCATTTAACATATCTTTTCTTTAACATTTTCAAGCTAAAACAGGAAGCAATGCAATTTATTTTAATTTGTCATTTCAAAAGGTAATTTTGTTCTCATGTCAAAGAAATTGCATGATAATATAAAAATATTATATATATGATGCAGCTAATACATAAATGGGGCACTCTTCTACATTTTCAAAACTGTCATTTCACAGTTAAAGGTAAAATTAGTGATACATTTCTTTGTATCAGTGACAGTATATTTTCAAATGGCAAACATTTCATCCTGTATATTCCAATATTTTTTTATTGATAGCAGTATCCTTTGGACATCTTTATTCATGAATTCTGAATATTTTAAATTCTTTACTAAAAAGTTGATTAATATTTAAGGCAGAGGAGATATCGAATGGTTCTGCTAAAAAATAAAATCAGAAGTCCCTGGTGACTGGAAGAAGGGTAACATTGTGCCCATTTTTAAAAAGGGTAGAAAAGATGACCTGTCAGCCTCACCTCTGTGCTTGAGAAGGTCATGGAACAGATCTTCCTAGAAGCTACACTAAAGCTCATGGAGGACATGGAAGAGAATAATGGCAGCCAGCACGGCTTCACCAGGAGCAAATCCTGTATGACCAACTTAGTGTCTTTCTATGATGGGGTAACTGCAGCAGTGGCCATGGGTAAACTGACAAATGTGATCTGTCTAGACTTCTGTAAAGACTTTGACACAGTCCACCACAACATCCTTCTCTCTCATATATTGATTTGATGGGTGGACTGTTTGGTGACTAAGAAATTGGAAACAAATTTATATAAACTGAATTAAAGAGCTATTGCTTATTAACTGAGATTTAAAAAAATGACCGAGATGGTAATCTTAGACCTTTCAAATTAACTATTTTTTTTAACATGGATGCTTTATCTCATCTACTGAAATTAGTATGGTTAGACAACTGTTGAAATTACCATTTCAAGGACAGTAAGCTAAGACCTTCCAGGATGTGAAGGGGGNTCAGGTTGGATGGGGCCTTGGGTGCCCTGATCTAGTGGGTAGGGCTGTGGACTTAGATGATGTTTAAGGTCTCTTCCAACTCAAACTATTCTGATTCTATGATAATATGTATGTATTTGTATTGTATATTATACTGTGCTTTACCAGTGTGTTACTTTTCATCACTGAAGCTCATGTAAACACATTGCAAAGCAAACTCTATGTATATGTACAGTCTTACAGAGTGGGTCTCTGGTTAAACTGCCTTCACAGGCAAGAGCATTCAAAATAATAGTACAAAGCCACAGTTTCCACTTTAAAAGTAAGTAACAAGAGACAGAAAATAATTATCATGACTTGATACACAGTGGAAACCACAGTCTAGTTCACGTTTTCCTGTAATTGACTGATAGGATCCTGTTTCCTATGATCAGTCAATGCTGAATCTAATTCTTGATAAAGACATAATACGGACTTTTAAGGACAACAAACATGTTAAGAATGAAATAACATCATATATTTTTCCAAAATAACCTTTCATCTACAGCCACTCATTGCTTCCCTACACCCCGAATCTGCTAATCTTAATTACTACAGCAAAAGATAAGGATAGCTATAAACAGCACAGACATCTATAAAAGCCAAGGTGCTGAAGAAACATTTTGTGACATTGCCATTAGAAATACTGAGGTATGTGAACATATAACAAACATTAAAAATGCTTCATTAGTCCAACTGAGGATCAGAAAGCATAGGTCATCTTGTTTAGGAGATGAAAGCAATGATCAAAGAGATGAGAGAGAGGTGAGAAGACTCCTCCAGAAAGATGTTGGCCAAGCAGTAAGTGAATCTGAGATTTCTTCACATGTAATAGGTGAAAACGCTTTTGCCATCTTTGTCAATTCCAAAGCTCTGCTCTGGAATAGCAACTTTGCTTTCTAAAATGATGACAATGGCAGCTTTATGAAGAGGGGAAAAAATAACTTTTTTCATATCTGTATTTGTCAAGTAGAGTTTATCTGACCCAGGCAGGCTGTGCTTCTCATTTGGCAAACAGATGCCGCCAACATGACGTAAAGCAGTGGCCATTAAGTGTCTGAGAACTGCTGTTGGGTATATCTACCCATTTTCAAGACTAATTCTAAAAGAAGGAAGGATACAAAATATGCCACGTATTCAAGAGCATTGAAGCATTTAAAGATTGTCAAGCACTGCCGCACCCGCTGGCTCAGCCTCCAGAAGTGCACATCAAGGACACTGCAGCAACGACCAGCCCTTTTTAAAATATTTCAGGAGCCAGGAAGAGGTAGATAAGTATGAAGAGGTCAAAAGTGTAGCAGAATACCTAAGTTCAATACAGATTAAGCAGTACTATTATTATCATTATTATCATCATTATATCTTCACACCACTTGGCAGATTTAACAGTGACTCACAAGCTGTGGCTGCCATAGAGGCTGCTTGACTCCAGAGTTGATCCCCTTACCTTGAAAACTCTGGGATAAGTAAATTCAAGTCTGTCACATGGTTTTGTCATGACATGTGATCATTATTGACTTCAAGGTCAAAGAAAAGAGGTTACGTGGTAAGACAAGATTTAAAGAATAGTAAGCTGGAACTAGGTTGCAATCGTCACCTGAGGGGAGGCTTAGGAAATGTTGAAAGATGGATTTTTTCCAGCCAAGCTGCCACTGAAGAAGGTACAATTTCAATGAAAGAGTTTGTATTAAAAATTATGCACTGTTAAAACCAAAATGTTTTTCAGATGTTGGTTTCAATAAAGTTCACAGCAGAAAGGAGAAACATGTGCTTGCTAATGCAGTCTGTATCAGGCAATACCTTGGGCTTTAAGTGATCTCATTGCATGAATGCTTCCTAACGTACTACACTTAGGGTTCACTGTCCACCAGGGCATACTGAAGCCACACACCAAGCCTTATCAGAAAATGGACACAAGACCTGATTAAGTCCCAGCTTAATGTGGGAGAAGAAAGATTCATCAGCAGGGGGCCAGGTTTCTTCCAGGTAGAAGGTAGAAATCAAGGTAGAATATACCAATGTATTGCCACTGAAAAATATGCACAGAACCTTTTTTTTGGTACAGACAACACATGTTAAAATAGCTCTTTTAGGAAAAACATTTTCAAATGTATTGACCAGGACTATGTGGATGCAAGCTGTTGGTGTAAATTACCTTCACAGGTATGGTATAAACCCTTCTCATTTCAAATAGCTGTATATTTTTTCCATAGATAAAAAGTGTGAGGGAAAAATTAGATCTTTCTGCTTCTGAGAGTAGGTCAGTAATTAGTTCTGTTCACTATCTTGCCCTCATACACAATTTTATTTTGCAATCACTATCAACTTGTCATGTCATCTCAGCGGACTTTGAAGTTTCAGCAAGCACTGTCACTAACATACCTCCACTATGATATTCTTGAAATCATTCTCCAGGTAAAACCTGAGATACATTGCTGGGTGTGTCTGGGAAAGGTGCTTTGTCCATGATAGATCTGTACCTTGAAGAGGAGAATATAATTTTCCTAAACATTGTAAATGCATCAATATGACAGCATGAATTTTCCAACTTAGTTTATTTCCTAAAAATTAGAAGTCCTTCAAAATTTGTATGTATATATGCAAAGCAAGTTTATTTTTAAAAAAACCTGTAATTTGCATGAAATTGCCATCACTTTTACAAAACAATGTTAATTACCCTATTTAATGATCCAGATCATCCCCAATTTTTATCTTTCACAGTTTTCCATCATTGTAATTCCAGTCTTAATTTCCGTTACCATAACTGTATCGAAAAACAGTGACTTCAAAACAAAATCATAGTACAAGTGTTCTTTTAACTTGGAGGCCAGGAGGAATGCTTAACTAGCATGTTATTTTGTCTAGGGGTTCTTTTTTGTTTCTAAAAAGCAAGAATCCTGTCCTATTGGAGATGCCTTGATCAGAGATTCAAGACTTTTATGTTGTTTGAAGCCCAAGAGGATAGGTTGTAACCTATACGTATACATGTTTTTTTATATATATGTATGTGTGTATATGTATATTCATAGTATATACATATAAATATATGCTGTCTCCATACATTTACTATTCAAAGCTAAGATGAAGATGTAAAAGAAAACGGAGAAAACTCTCATTCCAAAGTTCCAACAGAGGATGATTTGCAACCTACCACTGATAAGTGAATAACAAGAGAAAAGTTGGTGCAGAATTCATCTCCGGGTAGTTTTGATTTATAAATCTGATTTTATATTTATTTCTAGAAATGTGAATATAAATTTCCAAGGGCAAAACTAATATAAATTCAGGTAATTCCATCATGTTCTAGACAGGCTCAGTTTCTTTACATGGTCTCTAAATCTTTTCACTGTGTCATATGCTGCCTATCTTCATGGTGTCCAAGTAATTTCCAACAGAATATTAGATGTTTTTCTCACATGTAGCCCTATTGTGGTTGCTTTGCTTTTCCTTACCGGAAGAAATGTTCATATAGATTTCATTTCTACTTGCTTCATTACCATTTTTTTAACTCTAGCTGTGCTAACTTTAATCTCTGTAGAAAGAATATGTGTGTATGTTTGGGAGTGTGTTTGAAGGATCTGTATTTTTGTCACAGAGCATAATTTAATCAGTTTATGTGTATGACTGTGACTGGGGGAGTCATGAATACATTTTTTTTACTTTTTAAAAAGTGTTTAACTTACATTAGAAGCTTTTGAAGCCAGTTTCTTAGCTGATCTCACATGCATTATCTGCATGCGCATTCTGCTCTGCTGACTCTTACAGATCTACCGATGACTTGCCAAGGGAACGCTGATATAAAGATTTAAAATTAGAATTAAATTGAAAAGAAATTACAGTGCTTTTTGTTGTTCCTTTCATAAGCAGCTTTTTTTTTTTTTGCACCGGTTTCATGACAATTGAATATTAATTTAATTCCAAGATTCAGAATTCTTAAACTCAAATTACAGCAGATTTTTTTCACAGAGCACTAATGCCAACTATATTGTAAAATATGCACTGACATTCTGCAAGAGATAAAGATTGTTTACTGTACATTGCCGAATCCCAAGTAATCCTCCTGAGCTTCTCCTAGTGATAACCATTCCTATTGCTATTGTAAGTACTGGTGATAACTCTTCCTTTAACATTCAGTGATAATTCTTCCTCTTTACCTCTGTAACACTTTTTTACCCTCATAAAATTTCAAATAAACAAACTGAAAATTACAAAGTAGAAACAAACCTTTGTTTGCAACAGATAGAAAATATGAAGCATTTCCAAAGGCTGCAACCAATTCTGAGGTGGCAGTATTAAAAATTCCAGTATCTAATGAAGAAAAATACCATTATCTGCTGTATTTTTCCTAAAAACTCCCACATTGTAAAGGTATATGAGTCTCAAGAACTGCTGGTTCATTTTCTATTTCTGATTTGGCCTGAGAGCTCAGGCAGTCCTACCTCTCCTCCATTTCTGTCATTGGGAGCTTTCTGATTCTACTGGAAGCTCTTCAGGCAGTGTATTGTCTCTCCCTTTATCTTTGTGCTGCATTCAGCTGTATTCATCACAAAGAAAGGAGAGAAACCCTGAGAGGGATAGAAGGAACTAGGCTAGAGTACACTACTTTCCATCCAGACAAACTCAGGAGCCACCCGTCTCTGCCTTGCTGTTCAGTACATAGTTTAGCTGAGATGCAGGAGAAAAAGAAGTGTAAAAAAAAGTTACACGTGATATTGCTTCACCAGCACCCTACCTAGTTAACACCTTATGGTGTGTGGCACAATGAGAATGATACATTCAAGTATCTAGCTATTGGCAAAATAAACAACAAAACAGTATTTCCTCCTCCTCCTCCTCTCCCTCTCCTTCTCACTCTCTCTCCTTCATTGCAGAATCGCACAGAATATTTTTTGCTACCAATCATCACAGGAATAGGAAGAGAGAACTTGCTACCTTAACAGTGAACCGAATGCTATTCTAGTATACACCCACATAAATTCAGAATAACTTCATTGAAATAAATAAGCCAATGTTCCCAGTAGTGTAAATGACTTCTTCATCGGACTCAGTGAAATTACACCAATTTTCTTCAAATGTAGACCATGTTCCAAGTAAATCTAATTTATGCTCACTTACCAGGGCTTTATTTGGCCCAGTCTCAAAGAGAATAATTTGCCCTCTCCAGTAACATGAAGTATTTATTTTCCTTTGCTTTTTTTTTTTTTCCCTCTGTTACCTCTCCTGGGGGGAGAACAAGATTTTATACTCTACAATTAACATAATTAGAACAATTTAAAAAAAGTACCTAATTATTCCACACAACATGCCCAGGAGGTTGGCAAATATTATCACCAATGTGTTTTAGCTGGGGAAATTATGTTTAAGAGGTTAAATGACTTGCCTGAGGATGGGTTGCAAGGCAGTGGGATAGCTTGTGTTGAATCTCAATAATTCAAGCTTCTCAACAGTCAACTCCACTCAATGCACACAGCTGACTATATTTTGTGCCTGTTTTCCTTATTATCTCAGTGTGCTCACTGAACTCCTCCTCATGTGGTGATTCAGTCTCATGCATTCTTCACCAACCTATCAAGAAGTGGTTTAGAAAAAAGCGTATTGTCATTGGAATTAAGCATAAAATTTTGTCTACAAAAATAACTTCAGCAGGTGTTGTTCTCAACATGAAGCAAAGGGTGAGATATTCTCTGAGAACCAAAAATCAAAATGAAGAAAAGTACTGGGATAACACAACACATTACGTAGTAATTAGTCATCACTATTGTGTCTTAGCTGTCTATGAGCTTTGAGGGAATAAACAATAAAGCAGCTGAATTACACTTCAAAGATGCAAAATTTATTGTTAAAAAGCTGAAATAAAAACTTGCTATTATGGCCAACTGGGTTGTAGCCAAGACTGCCCAAACCTTTCATAAAGTGCCAGAGGTAATCATCTTTCATAGATATGCAGAACACACCTCAGCAGCAGGAAAGATAGTCATAAAATCATGAAAAATAGATTTATACATTACTTTAATGTACACAACTTTGTAGAACTAAAGATTCAGGTTTCTCAAGGCCAAACAGTACCTCTCTAAGCTGCCAACACTCATTGAGTGTTAACAAAATAATGAAAAGGGGAGAAATAGAGGATAAAATTGATTCAGGCTTTCCAAAGACTTTTGATAAAGACCTTTACAAGAAACTCTTTGGGAAACTTGGTAACCATGGAATGAGAGGTAAAACTTCACATGGATTAAAACTTCGCTAGGAGATAGAGAAAAATGAAAGGGAATAATGTTCTATTCTTACTGTAGTGAGGTAGCCTACATACCGGTGGGGGTTTTTTTGTCTACACCAAATTGCACAGTCCATACTCATGAACAATTGCATTGAAATCTGCTGCTAGCTGTGGTGGGAAGTTTGTTATTACTGTGCTTCAGGAAGTTTAAACAAGGTTTAGAGGACTTGATGGCTTATTTATAGAATGTGTGAAAGGGGAAGGACTCACTAAATTAACCATTTTAGTTGGAGATGCAAATCTAGCGGGTTTAGTTAAGAGTTAAGACAGCTACGAAGGACCTCAAAATCATCTGAAGAAGTTTTGCAAATGCCATGCTGTGCAAAACACCAGATTATCCCATTAATGGCATGGCTGAAGCTGACAGTGTCCTTTGGGACAGTGGTATACATGATCACTAGATGGCATTTTACATCCTTTGCCTATCTCTATTTTAAAGGAATGTGTGCAGAAAAAAGAAGCAGGATCATATTTCCAAAGAAATCATGTCTGAGAGTTACTATAAACAATTTAAATATGAGGGAAATTAAGGTATTTTTACTATGGTTCCAGAAGCAAGAGTGAGAGCTTCATTCTGTACTTTCCTCTGAAGTCACCTACACTTGACTCAGGTGTGTACCTGACCATTCAGTGTTAGTCAAGTGACTAGATACATTGCAGGTCACATCTCTACTGGATACAAAAACTAATGTGTCTTAACCATCTTCATCCAATGTGGCAGGTAAGCGTAGAATGCCACTTTTGCACTTTCTTAATGTAACATTACATAAGTTGGTTAGCTAGCCTCAAGCTGTACGTTGTTTTGGAGAAAGCTTTGTTGTCGCTATGAAAGAAATCTATTCCGAACTCCATCTCAAAATGCTCTGCATGTTCAAAGTGATGAATAATGCAATTGCTCTATAAGAAGAATGAATATGAAGAAAAGATGTGAAGAATTACATAAAAATAGATGGGAGATGATGGCCCATAGTCAGCTATGTAAAACTAAGGATGAAACTCTGAAAGTATAAAGGACAAATAATTCTAATAAGAGGGTTAAGGTAGACTAGCCTTTGCTCAGTGTCACAGCCTGGAATCAGCTGTCCAAAACCATCTGGAAAATACGTTAATCTCTAAGGTGAAAAGTGTGAGGACACAAACTTTGCTGATGGTATGAACTTGTAGGGTTAGTAAAAATGAGAGCTGACTGCAAAGATTTGCAAAAAGACTGTACAAAGCTAAGTGGCTCAGAGATAAAATAGAAAATTAAATTCAATGTGGATAAATGTAAAATAATGCACATAGGTAAAAGCAATAAAGCTTTAGTTACAAAATGATGGGCTCTGGGCTGACTATTGTCATTCAGGAGAGGCATATTGGGAATATAATAGGTAGTTCTATAAAAATATCAGCTCAATATTCACTAGAATTCAAAAAGCAAATCAAATGTTAGGAATTATCAGGAAATGAATAGAGAAAAAGTATATAATGTTATTATTCTAGTTTTAAAGCTATGGTATACTTTCATCTTCAATGCTTTGTGCATTTCTTGTCTTCATGTTTCAGATAGAGCAAAACTGGAAAAGGTACAGACAAGAACAACACTGCTGATCAAAGGTGTGGATGCCATCTGTGCAAACAACAATTAAGTTGACCAGGACTCTTCAGGATGGGGAAGAGGTGAGACAGAGGAAGAGCAACAAGGAGGAGATGAAGAGGGATCAACTTCTAGCACATGACCTTAAAGTTGTGTGATGATTCTGTCTCACACTCACTTGAAAACAAGCAAATTGAAATAATGCCTTATACAAGTGAAAGAAATTGCCGAACGAAGCTAATGATACTAAAAATTATTATTGTGGTAAAGCTGCCTGCAAACTCCTTGAAGGAGGACCCACTGAGAGTGACTAAATACTGAGCTACTACATTTGTTTCAGGAAGTCCTTCACCTGTAAAACGTTGAAAGTGAAGGACAAACACTGCCTTCTGGCTCTTCCCTTTGACCAGGCTTCTGCCCCTTGTCTGTCAGAGACATATTATTGGACTAAGTGGAGTTGTGATCTGTATACTTAACACTGTTGCAAGTATAAATTATTCCCAGAAGTCGTGTAAGGTGTATGCATGCATGAAACATGACGTTTTGAGGGACAGAGAAACCATGTGCTTTGCAGTGAGGGAGGGGAGCAGAAAAAGGACATTGTATGTTATTGTTTTATCCTCTTGAATTTACAACTGAACAATCTTCTACATATCAAAAAGGGCTTTTTGCAATCAATGGGAGTTGGTTTAGGCCCTCAAGGCAAAGCTTTTTTTCCCTCCACCGTACATTCCCATTGCAGATATGGTTTCCAGACAGAATTTATCCTGAAGAGCAGAAAAGTCACTGTGTGGTAACTCAGGGTGCATCTATTTGTCATTCTGTCTGAATCTCTCAGTATTCTTTTCTTGTGTTTTCTCTGATAAGGGACCTTGGTGACTGAAATATAGATCAAAGTCCCAGCCTGAGGCTGGTCAAAAGAAAAGGGAAGAAGGAAAAAAAGCATTTAAAAATATCATTGAGCTTAAAGGATTCTTTCTTCTCTTATTTTCTGCCCTTTCTACTTGAAGATTTTCTGTCTCATCCTGCATTTGGTATATCTTACTGTAACTCTGAAAGAGGAGCAAAAAGGAGAGACTAAACAAAAGATTATTTTCTTTTATTTTATTGTAACCATACATATTTTTAAACTTGAACTGTTTCATTGTACGTTAGGTGAGATGGTGACTTGTCCTTGGCTGTGCCACGTCTGTGCTGCTCACTAATCCTTCCATGTCTGTTGACATGAAATCTCACAAAACCATGATTCCAGTGACTTTGGTCACCTGCTTTTTATTAATTTGGATCTAATTACATTTGTGTTGTTATATGTTAGTTGTGAGGAAATATAAGTTGCCATAATTCTTCTACTTGAGGTGCAACTGTAGACCAACTGGAATTTCACTTTCATGTCACTGAGGCTGGAATACATTAAACAAACACTGTCTCTTACATCAGAAAAGGGGACAATTCCGAGTATGAATATAACTGAAAATCAGATAAGATAATGTTTCTTTTAGACTGGGTTACTCTGTAAAATCTAAATTATTTACATAAATAGAGTTCATGAATGCAAAGTTCTCATTCCATTGTTTTGATTCCAATAGCTTCTGCACACATTTCTCTGTCGTATTATCATAAGAATAATGCCAATAGCTTTTATGACCTGAGAAACCCAGTGATTCTGCTGTAACATCAGGGTACCCTGAGAAATCACATTTTTTCTTTGGATTTATGGAACAGTTACCCTGTTTTCACTGTCTACAGTATGATTTAACTATATGTAGGTTTATCACATTGCCCAGAAGTGGCTGTTAGGTTGTAGTAATAGATCAGCATAGCTTCACCAAGTTTAGTAAAACTTTAATGCTTTTACTGGATATGTCCTGCTGAAAATAGCATCCTTCTGTCATCCAGAACTAGAAAAAAATGTATATGAAGTTACAGAAGTTACAAAATTAGAACCAATACTTTCTGTTAAAATCACTTTTTACCAGCAAGGAAAAAAACATCCCTAACTTCTTCAAGATTTCGGGATCGTGAGGAAATTTTTCTAATCTTGCTGTAACAATAGAGCAAAGAGAAATGCTCTGACTATGGCTTTTATCTAAAACTTACTAATGTCTCTGAAAGTTCCTCATGAAAAATGATAGCCTCAAAATACAAGCCATTCACTGCCAGATGTTTTGCAAGCTGTTCTGTAACATCGCATAAAAAGCAATGAAATAAAGACAGAGACATAGCAATATTTATGAGAAGATAAAATAAGGATGGAGAGGGAAGTTATCTTCATAAAATTTACAGTAATGTGAAGAAATCAAGGTGTTGTTGGAAACTGAGTGAAGCCAAGACAATTTTGAGTTGTTTTTTAAGGTGAAGCAGAACATTTAATTAAGATGTGACTACATAAATGTATACAGTTTGCAGCTCAGCACAACCAGCAAACTTTCTCCTCTGTTTAAACAAATGAAGAAATAAATTTAGGACTTGAAGGTACCATTTTGAGACTATATCTTTCTCCCATTCAAAGGCTTTTGTGGAAGAGCCACTGATACTACAGATGGATCCATGTAAGTCTTCTCACATGAGATATTTCAAAATACTATTCAGTGTTGATAAATATCTTGTTGATCTCATCAGATGTCTTTCACTTTCTTTGCACATAACCCTGGATTTTTTAGCACTTTCTGCCAATGGTGATGGAGTGTGCATGTTCATTCAGATCGAGACTAATACATTAGATGGAAATTACAGGCTTTGGGCATGAAGGATGTGGAAAAAAAAGAATGCATTGCTTCAAAATAGCTTATTGGTAGCTGAACACTGGGTAAGCTGGTGATCAAGCAGTGAGGAAAGTGAAATAAATGGCCTATAACTGGAGATATAAACAGTTTGAGCATGCTCACTAGATCTTTTATTAAGAGCTAAATTTAGCAAGAACTGAAAGGCTCCTGTCCCATGCAGATACTTCATGTCCCTCTGTCACTGCCTCTGACCCATATCAGGGCCTTCAGAAAATACAAAGTAATATAAGAGGATAATAAAGCACTATCCAAAAAACAAGAGATGATCCTTTTTATTAATAAAAATAATTAATCTTTTTCACTCTTATTTTTCAGACTAGTATCTGTATATGAATCATCACCACATGTCATTTCCCTCCCTCCGTTGTCATTCCATATAATATGTTCTTTTCCACTAAAACATGAGGTGGCAAGTAAAGAGACTGAGAAAAAGTAAACACATTCTTTGCTTTCCTATATACCTGTTGGATGGAAATAACACAGTTGCATTAAAGTTTGTATCAGTGGGAAAAATGAGCCTAGATTCATACCATTTGTAAACCAAGTCCCAATCCAGGACAGAAGGAGGATCTTGAACATTATGTAGTAAAAATAATAAGAAGAGTTATACCTGTCCAGGGGGATACAGTGTTAACAACTCTCCATTTACCCAGATCTCTTTTACACCACTAGAAGATGGTGCTGTCCTCACTGCTGCCCAGCTTTAGACACTTTGCAGCAGGAATCACGAGGATACCAACTGTGCCTTGCTGCTTTGCATGGTTATCAGCAGGGATTCCATCTTTATTTGGTTTTTAAAGTGCCTCACACATCTGTGGAGCAGGATATATCATAAATAATAATAATAATGTCATCACTTCCCTCTCATTATTAACGAGTCACTAGAGATTCCCTCGTGGTGATGCATAGTGCATGGCACTGCACAGATTAGGGTTTCCATCATGCAGACTGTCAGCATGATTACTTTTACTAAATACAGCCATTGCATGCAGTGAAATATGCTCAGCTAGGGCATTGCTAGTAAAGCACTGTCAGCAGCTTCGCAAACGAGAATATACAGCTTTCATAATTCTGCTCTGGAGACTAAAAGCTTGGAAATGTTGGTGATTGTGAGCAAAAGGTGAAAATGCTGGCATTTTTTCCATAAGAACCCAGATGGCAGATATTATTCCTAGGAATCTGCCTTTCTTCTCCCTCTGGGAAAAGCATTCACTGATTTTCTTAAGTCCATAAACTCTTTGTGTTAGTAACAATTTTATTAATTTTACTGATTCAGAACAACTGAGACTGCTCTTGTCTGCTATGATGAATTATAGTTAGAATGATAATTAGGTATTTAAGTTAGCCAAACTGGCAAAGCAAACTTTTAAACAAGAGCTACCAGAACTCTGTGTGGGAGGAAATAGCACTAAAAATTTCAGCTTTTCTGACCATCCACCTTTGTCTCATCTGCTGAAGTTCTTGATAGTCAATGGACAGAAATTAACTTCTATCAGGGGCTATTCAGAGCACAAGCCTAATGTAACTGCTTTTCACACTCCTGTGGAGGAGACTGCTAGTGTCAATGGAATTCCAGACTGCACTCCTGAAGCTGTATGTCTAGAGTAGATGATATGCATAACTTCTTCATTCCCCTTCTAGGCACTGCCTCTGACTCATTGCACCAGGCTTCCACAGCCATTTTCAGCTGAAGGCAGTCACAAAAACGAGCTGTCCCACCTCACTACCACCTTTGGCCATCCATTCCCCTCTCTTCTTTTTTCACTGGATGAGTCACAGTGTTCATACACTCCCATAGAAACTTAAGTAAGATGATGGCCCTAGCTGGAAGGAAACCTTTGGGTGTTCAGGGATTAGTTGTCTGGAAGGCAGTTCTCTGATCTGGCTTAGTGCTTTGCCATCGCAAGGGAGATGGCAGGAATATCATACCATTCCCCATCTAAATGCATTGAAAGAAATTTTGAAATAGTACCCAGCTCTTCTGTGAAGATTAACTCAATATCCCTTAGAGGTGCAGAATATTAGCCTCTATATCAATACAGTGCAAAATAGCTACCAAGCTTCAAATTCATTCCTTAATTTATTTCCCAATAAGTTCCACATGTAGACAAGACCTAGGGAACTGCATATGGTTTTTCTTCCATGAATTTGTTTAGCTTCATGTGACTGTACGGAAGGGTGACTTCATAGATAGACGTCACTGGTCCAGATACTCACAACCACCAAATAAATGAAGTTGACTACTTTGCTTCAAACACTGATGAATGCACATCAATTGCAAGTATATATCAATATGTTTTCATGCATTATCATTAAAAAAATACTGTGATCGTATATTTTACACCCAGGCTAACATTTTGAAGGTAGAGAAAAGAGCCATGGCCATGTAGAA
Source organism: Piaya cayana (assembly GCA_013389865.1). NCBI lineage: Eukaryota > Metazoa > Chordata > Aves > Cuculiformes > Coccyzidae > Piaya > Piaya cayana. The sequence goes on along the minus strand of WAAB01025756.1, from coordinate 9,967 downwards.
GTCAGCTAGGACATTGCCTTGATTTTATCCAAAGACTTCATTCCAGAACAAAAGAAAAAGTTTTAATACAAATTACTAAGTTTCAGGGTTACCCGTGTCTTCCTTGAAGCATCTGCAATTTTCTGGAAAGGAATAACAAGAGTATATGAACCACCCTGGATTCAAAAGGATGATAAACTCTATTTTTAAAGCCACTTAATATTTTCCTGTGGAGAAATAGGGAAAAGTAAAATGTCATACCATAGGAAAAAAGGAGTTAAGCAGAAATGCATTTTACTCTTCTAAAAAAAGTAATGCAGTGGCTTATAAAACCTGAAACTCCACATGGTTCTTCCTGCTAGAGAATCAGCCCGGTATAGTAGTACTTTTGAAAAATATGGCTTTAAAAAAAAATATATAGTGAAAGCTAGCTTATTTGCATATTGTAATTGGCCTTGTCTGTCACTTCTGCTTGACAGTCTGCTCTTTAGCAAATGCTGCTTTGTCACTACCCAGCTCTATGATCATCTATGGAGCAGCTCCACTTCATTTTTACAGATTTGTAAGTGATATTAATAAGAATAATCTGGCAGAAACAGGAAGAAAGAGAAAGCTAGTGTCATTCTTGAGCTATGAAAATGAAGACAACTCCAGAAGAGGACATTAAAAGCGTAACATGTTTTCTATATTCACTGAGATATTGTTGCTATAGCTTAGTTGGACTATTTTTCTCTTAGCTAGTATCTTGGAGATACCCATCACCTTAATATTATAGGAAGCTTTGGAAATATACAAATACACAAGCCCATTAAAAAATTAAATTTTAACTATGTTTTCTGCAGTGTTTTAATGAAAATCAGAGAAAACCCAGAGCTACTGAAAAATTGTCACCTTTATTCAGGAAACTCAAACTCCATATGTTGCATCTGCAGATGAAAATATTTTAACAAGTCTTTACATGCCAAGAAATATCCTTTCTGCCATCAGTTCTTCTGCACCCAAACTTTCTTCTAGTGGGAATAAAAACAAACACAATGTCACATTCTGTGCTTTGCTACACACGAGAGACGAGTATGACTAAAGGCATCTGAAAGGTCTCCAAGCCATGGAGGTAAAGGCACCACTCATGTTGTGACCTTCAGTAATCTACAACCCAGTTTAGTGAGAAGGATTGTTAAAAGAAGCCAGTCACTTCCCATCTCAGAGTCTATGGATAACCAAGAACTGAAGGATATAAGAGCAAATGAGGATTGATCTTTTCATTCAAACAAAGAGAACAATCCCAGCCCAATAGGCAGTTCTTGTTGGAGGACTGTAGGTGAAATGGGAAAAGGAAAATGAAATATAATCTGTGTTTCAGCATTAATACAGTAATATTTCTACTCCATTTCCTCTGTGTTAGGGACTTTGCCTCAGTTGGAAGTAAACACAGATTTATATAGGAAACATCCAGCTGGCATCTTCCANTAAAAAAAAAAAGGCAAAAGAAATTTTAGGAGCAAATTCATGTGGAATAAAGAAACCTAATCAAAAGTAAAGATTTTACAAGTGTTTTTTAACAATTATAAACAGTCAAGTTGGTGTGATTTAAAAAATGCTTATGAGAATAGGCATGGATGTAGCTCTTAACTGAGACATTGTTCCAAGTCCTAAAGAGATAATTTTAATGCTCAATTTAAGTGAAGGATTAAGAATCAGATCATACTATGAAGGCGTTTTCATTCTTCTCCTTCTAAATCCTCGTTAATCTGTCAAAACTTGCTCATTGATCAGGCTAAGTCCCACCAGCAGATACACATGAGCTCCCTCATCAAGTCCTGCCTGTATGGAGACTGTTGACAAACAGTGACAGCTCCATCAAGTCTAATTTGTTTAAGTCAGCATCATGTCCACAAGTACATGTCCACACCTGAAGCACCAGCATTTACAACCTTTTTTACAAACCTAGAAAATGAGCATAAATTCAGTTTCACTAGTTGCTTAAGTTGGTAAGATGGATGGCAAACCAGTCTGCTCAAGTCTCAGAAGCATATTCTTCCTGCTTCTCTTGAAAGGGTCAGCAAGAGCAGTTAAAGCAAATGAGCAAGGTACAAAATATCTGATACTGTCACAGTAGATTAAGGAAAGCTTCTCAGATCCCTCAAACTACAGGCTGTAGTTTTCTGAGAGGTGACACCTTTATTGCTTCCAAGTTTTTGAACTATATTTCAAGAGCAAATTATAAGGCTTCTTGGCGGGGGGAGGGAGGGTGCAACATATTTCCATAAAGGATATTGTCTGTACAAGATGTAAAAATTAACTCAAAACAATATTTGTTTATAACATAGAAATGTAGAAATTGTGAAGGGAAACAGATGAGATGAAAAGCAGAAATACTTGAGAACTGCAAGAATATCTATCCCATTAAAATATACATTAAAGTCACATTTACTATCACACAAGTGATATTTTCAATTTTTATAAATAATCTCAGTTCAGCTGTTGCACTGCAATCAATGGTATTTGATCAATTTCTGTCACCTGAACATCTGGCCCTTGGTGTGCAAAAAACAAATCGTTAATTATTTCACTGTTAACACAGTGCATGACCAACTCATAAGATCAGTGTAAAATTAACATATTCCAGATTTATGTGCTTGCCTTATTCCTCTAACCATTGGAATTCATAGATATAAGCTTTCTTCTGCTTTCATGCAGAGTATATGGGGTTTTTTTAGAGTAAATTGTTCATAATGATGGGTTTCCAGGAGCTTTAAACACATGAATGATTTCTATACTTTGATGAAATTATGAGAGTTGGCAAGTACTAATTATGACTGCTGACATTTGTTTTATTGGTCTCATTTATCATGCTTGTCTTTCTCTTCTCTCCTGCTGGAATCTATGGCAAAAAACTGTAGTTACCATTGATGGAAACAATATTGTATCTCACATGGCTTAACTCTTACTGGTTTGCAAGAAATCTGCTTCCAAACTCAACTTTTCTCTTTTCTTTGTGGCTTTGTTCTTTTGATAGAGCTCTCAGTGAGTAAGAAAATTAATTGATTTAAATGAATAAGCAAGCTAGCAGCATTCACATCACCTTTATTTCACTTTTCTTCCTTGCTTGACTCTAATGATGGTTTATTTCAGTACTGAGAAGCTTCACTACCTGGCCAAGCCTTCATAACTAAGAATCAAGCAAGTAAATAAAATCACAAATCCAACTCTGTGTCAGTGCAAATTCTCAACTATTGTAAAGTTCTATTTAATACTAATAAATGTAAGTTCAAGAAAGTCCAAGCTGTTCATTGCTCAGGCAGAGCTCACAAATCGCAGGAGACGAGAGCAGTCTTCTAATACTAAAAAAACAAATTAAGGCCCCCTAATCAGATGTGCCGCCAGCCAGAGGAGAAGCTTTACCCTTTTTATTAAACCCATGGTTTTGTTTTGTTTGATTTAGCCTCAAGCAAGGGAAGAAAATTAGGATTAATACATATAGGGACAACTGGGATGACAATATATTGCAAGGGATGAGAGTTGAAGCATACAATTGTTGGCTTCACCACGAGGCTGAAATCAATTAGCCATTGTGGACTGGAGGGGCTGTGAGATAGACCTCTGAGATCAGTGGGAAGTTAGGTCTGATGGTCTCCCTCCACCCCAACCCATTGGTCCTGCCTCCTGACAGTGGCGGTATAACCCTCCTTGTCCCCTGCATCCCTTGGGTGGCCTGACATTTGCTTCCATTCTCCCTGGTCACAGAGTGGACCACCTTACTGGCAACACTATTCCCTGCTCTCAAAAATGTTCTTCTTCTATAGTGCTGAAACAAAATGTTACCAAGTACAGCCAGATTCCATAGAGGTAAAAATAAGTATTGCATGAGAGATGTTTAATGGCTTGAATTGACTCAGAGCCCCACCAGTCCTTCATTTTGACTCTGCAAACTGTTGTGGATGTTTGAAAAAGAAAGTGCAAAGAGTGACATGGTGGATTTGAGTACACAAGTATACACTGACCTACCACATTAATATGTAAAAGTAATCACATATTTGTGTTGATAATGAGAAGTCCATAACCTATTCTTCAAGGAAAGATTACTTCTTACAGGATTCATCTGTCCTAACTCAGGCATCTAGAATTTAGATATCTATGTCATTTCCATGTGCTTTCGTAGTCATCTAATATGGCCCACTACCAAAGGGTGGTTGAGGTTGGAGAGGAATTCTGGAAGTCCTGTAATTCCAACACAGGTTTAGCATAAGTTTTAAAAAATGTGAGTTGACAGCACCAGTTCTTACTCATTGTCCATAAAAAGGGTGTAAACACTCAATTGGAGGTAGTAGAGCTGAGCTGACTAGACTTGATGAAAGGGTTAATTAGCCTTTAATCTCTAGGCCACAGAAGAGAAACACAGACCAACCTCTTTCATGTACCTTACCCTCCTAAATATACCCTTACCAGCACTCAGCTGGTGCTACTTAGAGACAGAAGCTCAAGGATGTTTTGAATGAATTACTAATGCCTGCCTGGTGATATTTACCAGACTCCACTCTCTCAGCAGTATACATCTCTTGGATTTCAGAATTTAATAATTTGAGGTGCTAAATTCATCCAGTTTAGCATGAAGTACACATGCACTATGTTAAGGTATCAGTTATATCAGTAACCAAATGAAAAGCAGAGCACAGTACTAGTTGGAAGTCAAGAGCACAACAAACTGACACAGATGCCCAGTCCGAACAAAGGAAAAAGAAACAGCTTATAAAAGGGGAAACAAGATTTTCATAAAAAGTGTAGCTATTTAGTATAACTCCCAAACTGATTGTGTTCAGAGATATTCTTTCTTTCATGAAGTACATTTGAAGAGTCTTATCTTTCTTATCAAGCATTTTTTTTGCTAGCAGTGAGTTTTTGTGTGCTACAGTGACATGTAGAGCTGACTGTGCTAAATGTCAGCTGCCTGCATATCCAGCATTCTTGTATGATAGTGTGTCCACTGTGACACTGTGGCAGTGGCATTTTAAGGCATCAGCACAAGCTTCAATGTGAGAATTTCTTAAATTTTAAGTTTTCTCCTCCTAAAACTATTTTCTCTCTTAAGATAGGAACAGTTATCAGGTTTTCCTAAGCTCTTTGCTAACTTGAAAACAATATTAAAAACATTTTCATTTTACAATCTCACTAACATCTTAAAGAGGGAGACCAAAAAGTAAAGAAATAAAATACAGATAAAAATAAGATATCCTCTGGGAGATGAGAGGTGGTCAAAGTATTTGGTCAAGATATTCTTAAAGATACTCCCAATCTTCATACTAATATCTTCAATAAATATTAACAAGATGTTTGTATTCAAGACAGGTAGTTAGCAAATTGTAAGCATGTGTTAGGGACCAGACAGATCAGCACAGAGTAAGTGCTCCTAACATGTAAATGGAAAGTAATCTTTTGTGAGATATAGGTTCATAAAATAATTAGGATTGGAAAAGACCTCTCAGATCATGGAGCCCAACTGTCAGCCCAACACCATCATATCTACTAAACCTCATCCCAAAGTGAGACATCTACAGGTATTTTAACGTTTCTATGTATGATGACTCCACTATTTTCCTGAGCAGCTTGTTTGCTGAGCAGCTGTACCACTCTTCCAGTATAGAAATTCTTCCTAATATGCAGTCTAAACCTCCCTTGGTGCAGCTTGAGGTCATTTCCTCTCATCCTATTGCTAGTCATTTGAGAGAAGAGTCCAACACCCAACTCACTGCAATCGCCTTTCAGGTAGTCCTCAACCTCCTCTTCTTCAGATTAAGCAACCACAGTTCCTCATATCAATTGTATTCTAAGCCCTTCATCAGCTTTGATGCCCTTTCTCTGGACTTTCTCCAGCACCTCAATGTCCTTCTTGTACTGAAAGTCCCAAAACCAAACACGGTATTCACGGTGCAGCCTCACCAGTGAGGAATACAGACATGAGATCACTTCCCTAGTTCTGCTGGCCACATCATCATAAGCCAGGGTGCTACTGGTCTTCTTGGTGACCTTGGCACACTGCTGGTTCATGTTAAGCTGATTGTCAAGCAGCAGACTCGGATTTTTTTCCACCAGGCAACTTTCCAGCAACTCTTCCCAAATATGTCAATATTCTGGTTGAGTAGTAGTCATAATTTGAGTTAGATTACCAAGGGAGTTAGGACAGAAAGGTCTGGGGAAGAAAATGGAAAAGACTTGTTTACTGGAATATTTCTTCAATTTACCAGATCATTCTCTGCCATTTTCTATCTCAAAAGTCTTTCACCTAACCCAAACTGGTAGCTCAATTAATTATTTTCGGCAGCTGAATTTGGCCTGTGAGCCAAATGAGTATTTTACAAATTAACAGATGATTTATTTTTGACCTCACTGTTTCCATTAATAAAAAAAAAGCAATAATATTTAATGAATAGTGAGGTTAAAACTAATTGGTGCTCACTCTGCAGCATCTTTGCCATCTGGGAACCTGAACTTGCAACTGAGGATTAAAACAGCAGTGTTAGGGAACTCATGAACTGGGATGGACAGCAGGAAGAAGATGTCAAGAGTTATAGGAGCAAGCTCTTAGTCTGCATGTGTGTGGATGGTTGATAAAAGAGAGGCTTAAAATAGAGAATATGAGTTTTACTTCTAAAGATATGCAAAGTGGTAGAAGTTTGAAGGTAAGCAGGATCGATTTGGCTTCCTAGTGTGGGGACATGTAAAAAGGGCAACAAGCATTAAAACAATTTGGGTCTCAAGTATGCGAAAATCTGGTGTTTGACTAAGAGACCTAGGAAATTTAATCCTTATTCTGTGGAAGAAGTTTTGTGAAGGATGCAGCTTCCTGGATGAGTTCTTTTGATATAAGAGAATTTTGGTGTAAATATCCAACAACCTGGAAAATGTTTCAGTTTGAATGAAGGTGGGTAAAAGGAGACACGCTGTCCCTATAGTATCTACTACATCACAACACATCAACAGCTTCTTGGTTTTTGTCACTACCTTTTATTCAAAGTACAAATAGCTGCACCAGTTCACAGAACCATGGGGTCAGATCTCTGAGGCTGCAAACTAAATCCAGTTATGGATGCATATATTAAGCCGTCTCGTTTTAAGAGACCAGGAAGCCACAGCTTCCACTTATTTCATCAGGAGTTGATAGGTATCTCAGAACAACAAAACTACCTTTTTAGGCACTTAATGATGGAGATGAATATCTGATGGACAGCACTGAAATTTAAAATATTATTGGCTTCACTGCATTATATCAAGATGACCTCTGTCAATGTCACTCCCTCAGTTGATAAAAGCAATTTTGCGTGGTGGATCTGCCACTGCACAAGACTCATGTGTGAAAGGCCTTTTAGAAGCGTAAAACTCAGCCCAAGGGCTAAATATCATTAACACTTTTTTGAGTTTTTAACATCACTCTTTAATTAGCAGTGAATGTAAGTAGCTGTAAAGCTCTACAATACAGCACTAAATTCACCACTTGATCAAAAATTTAGCAAATATTACCATATGTGTTACAGGAAGTTAAATGTTTTCTGCTTTTCCAGGCTGCTGAGACAGCATCCTTTTAGTGTTGATAAAAATTGTTTTGCAAAGGTTGTGCCTCTTTGGATTTATCACTATCAGCATGTGGCAGTATTTGAGCTTCCAGCTAAAAAAAATTCAAATGGAATTTTACAGTACTTGCTTTGGGGCTGGAGCATAAAACTGCTCTCTTAGCAGCTTCCAATTCCCTGGAAACTCAGTCACTGTGTCTCTTGGCTTCGTCACATCCCCTTATGCACGGCCACTGATCTTTCCCACTTGCTGTTTACTCAGTTTATTGCAAGGCTTGGAGGCATATTTTTTATTATTACTATCTTCATTTGATTTTGTCTTCTCTTGATGATGACAAGGGTTTACATAAGTGCAAGAGAATTATAATATACCATGCATGGTGAGGAGGATATTACCATGTTCAGGTTAGCTCTGGTGCTGTGGATTCAATAAATGGTAGCAACTAGTATCAATTAGGTATAAAATTCTGGTGTGATGTCTGCAGAGTGCCCAGGTAGCCAAGAAGGGCAATAGCATCCTGTCTTTTCTCAGAAACAGGGGGGCTAGCATGACGAAAGAAGTGATCGTGCCCCTGTATTCAGTGCTGGTGAGTCCACACCTCTAACTCTGTCTTCAGTTTTGGGCCCCTTACTACAAAAAAGTCATTGAGGTGCTGGGATGTGTTCAGAGAAGGGGGATGAAGCTGACTTTAGAGAGTAAGTCCTGTGAGGATCAGTTCAGGGGACCAGGGTTGCTTAGCCTGGAGAGAAGGAAGCTGAGGGGACACCTTCTTGCTCTCTACAACTACCTGAAAGGAGGTTGTAGCAAGGTGGGTGTTGGTCTCTTCTCCCAAATAACAAATGATAGGAAGAGGAAACAGCCTCAAATAGCACCAGGGGAAGAAATACTACTTATTAGGAAACAAATATTTCTGCAAGCACTGGAACAGGCTGTCCAGGGAATTGGTGGAGTCACCAACCTTGGAGGTATTTAAAAAATGTTTAGATGTAGCACNTGGTATATTATTAATTCTAGTACCCTGAAACACAATTGTGGAAGACGTGATCCAATATTTTGCTTGTTTTGTTGGGGGTTTTTTTTAAATAGTTTGCATGGTGAAGTGGCATACTAGCATTTGATTTTTATGATTGCTTATCTGGTTTGAATGGGTCTTTTTGGCACCCAGAATCTTCCTAACTCCTGGCATTTTGATGAACTTGATAAGGTTGCACACAACGCTCCTTATATCTGTTGTCTGAACCTGTGTTTCCTTCCTGCACAGTAACATCAGAGCCCTTAGAGAAAGCTGGACCCCAAATCCTAAAGACAACTCAGTCCTATTTCATGGGAAGGATAAAATGAAGAATGAATGCTCCATTTCAAAATCTTTTTTGTATGTTTGATCTTTCACAGCATTCCTTATTCAATCCGTCCTGCTCTATTGATATGAAGAAGCTGTGAAAGTTAATCCATTTTATAAATGAATTGGGGCTGGCAACTGTCCTCAGCCACAGGTCAGTAAGCACGGGATGGATGAGCACCCCAGTGCTCTCTTCTGGGAATAATTCCTTGAAAAACTGTATCTGGAAAAAACTCAGTGTCTCATTGCTCATTTGCTTTGGTAGTAGGTAGCTGGCACAAGGTTCAGTTTCACCTTGGCTCTAGGCAAGGGAGAACTGCCAGACAATGACAATTTTCAGAGAAAAGGTTTGGAGGGAGGTAAAATAAAAAATTACACATACAGTCCCTCTGAGGAAAGATCCTCTTTGTGCCAAGCATTAACAGCCAGTACAAGCATTTTCCTTTCATATATGCCTGCTGGCACTATAATGCCCCAAAATATTGTGGGAAAATGATCATCCAATATTGTGGAAAAGCAGTGAATACAAGTAGAAAGTATGATAAACTATGTTGTTTTGTTTCACCACATGGGCAAAGGGCACAAAACATTTCGGATCTTTGATTGATCACACTCAGCTCTGTAAATATGAACAATGGTTTGTTGAAATGGTCAGATAAAAAACTTGGTCTGATTAGCAAAAATGCCTGAGGTCTGAAGAATGTTGATCTCAGTATGGAAAAATTCACATATATAGAAAGTTAGATCTGCTCCAATTTCAGTCTTTGTCTCAGCTCCCACTATGAGATCTCTGTCTCTTTTCTGTGGGTAGGTAAATAGAAAGTAGGGATTTGGGTATTCCTTTAAGTGACCTATACCAACCTTAAAGAAAAGATAAGATGCTGATATTATCAATCAAAGCCTTACAGAAACCCATCTTAAATCTCAATTTTAGTGGCAATGAGCATCTCAGCCACTTTCATCAGAAATGAAGACCTCCCTTTCCAAACTTTGGCTATGCAAGTTCTAGGACAATGTATGACTCTTACATTGCTCTTTAATAAAGACCCTCATTTTCAAATAAAATTTTGGTCTTTTTCATTAAAG